>JARFOC010000394.1:815640-835953 GCA_031763485.1 Osmoderma eremita | reverse complement strand
TGTAAATAGTTTAGTTAATGTTAATGTATTTAAATTTAATAGCATGTAATATTGCAAAATGGAGCATGCTGAATAAAAAAATGAAAAAAAATAATAAAAAAAAAATCATACCAACACAACCAAACACAACATCACATTTAGCAAATGCATAGTAATGTCAGATCTAGAGACATTTCGTCCGCGTAGGATTTCTTCAAGTAGAGCGTTGCCAGTTGCATAGATAAGGTAAGTTGTCAGCGGACTTAGTTGACATTTATCATTTTGACGTTTTCGTATTTCTTTAAGCATAACCTATCTATATATCTGTCAATCCATATGATATGCTTTGTAATGCGTGGCAACCATTTCATAAAAAAGACGAAATGTCAAAAGTCGGTTGTTTAATTGCAAGAGCTATATTGGCTTTGCATCAAAAGTTAACGTTAACGTGAAATCTTAATGTCAAAATGTGACACAACTGCACATGTGATTTAAATTTACCATTAATAATAGTTGGGTTCGATATGTAACATCAGAATGATGTAACCAGGCAACTTTCGAAGAATATTATGACAAGCGAGAAATTTAATACATTTGAATTATTTGACACAACTAACTAGAAACAACTTAAAATACAGCTACAGCATCGGTCGGGTTTGGTCCTTCAGTGCTACAATATCTTGGAGGCGATCGCTGCACATAATGTCGTATCACTTGTGTGGGTGGAAGGACACAAAGGTAACCCAGACAACGAGGCTGCTGACAAGTTGGCGGGTCGGGGATCGCGTTCTCCCTTCATGGGACCGGAACCTGCCCTACCTCTAACGTCGGCGATACTCAACGACCTAACAAACAACGGACTACCATTCTGCATGAAAGCAGATGGTAATCTGCAACTGCATGCTGCCAGGCACGTAAAAACATTCCCAGGCTATCGTCCAGGACGGCAAAATATTGCCTGCTTCTTTCTCGTAGCAACCTTCGCCAAGTTTGTAGGGCTATTAACTGGCCACTGCAAGCTAAATAAGCACATGCACCGCATGGGACTAGTTACTAGTCTCGAGTTCATACTCAGGTTGAGTTGGCTCGGGTAGGTGATGGAAGAGCGACGCCGTCGGAGGAGGTAGCACAAAGGGCCCAATATGGTGGCCCAAGTGCATGTGGCTTTTGCCACCCTCCACCACCATCAAATCCATCCATCCATCCAAAAGAAATACAACGAATTTTGACAATATTTCAATTAGAATTCATAAATACCTTGACTACCTCTTGTGCTTAAGTGTATCTTTTCCACCCTCTTCTTATTCCAACTTTCCTCAACTTCTTCTTTGATTTAGATATCCAATATTATTTTCTCCTTAGTCAATTTGCCAAATTGTTTCAACAATTACAAAAGCTTCTGATGATTCGAACTTGACATTATTTTTCGAATTCTTTGTTTATTTTTTGTCGTCTAGTAACGTAATAATTACTTAGTTACAAAATGATTTTTTTAAAGTAAGAGCATTTTGTTTATTTAAGTGGATGACACTTGTCGTTTTACGGCCTGGTACCATGGAAACGGGCATCCACGCCTGCTCCCTTCACACCACAGCAATTCCAGACTGGCGTCTCTTCTTCATGCATGCCAACATCGCTTAACGAAATTGTCCTTGTACTGCCTAGGTCGCTTGGTTCCTTGTATGAATCACTTAATTTGTAAAAATCTTGCAAATCACAATTTGTATTGTATAGTGTTATGTGTGGAAATGTGTTGTGATTTTACAATGTATTTATAAATAAAATATTTCTTTTTTAGTAAACGAAATAAATCAAAATCTGTGAAAATTCAATTTAAGCATGTTTTTATCTGTCAAACGTGCGCCATCTATGAAAATTCAATTTATGCATGTTTTTACCTGTCACATAATAGTATCTGTCAATAAATTGCATATTTTTATCTGTAACCCCTCTCCCTCTCTCTGTAGCCCCCTTTTGGTTATATAGAATCACGCTCGTATTCGAATGCAATGTTTGCAAAATTTCACAGCAATCGGTGAAGAACTTTTGGAGATCCTAGACTTTTAACAAACGAACATTTACATTTTTTATAAATAGATCTTATAGATAGATAGTAGTATAGAGCAAACCTGGTGAAACCCCATGCTGTACAGAAGAACTGTCTTGAATTGAATTATAAATATTATTGTGCAAGGTGGTTTCAAATATTTTAGAAGAATTACATTATATAGATATGGGTCTATAATATTCAGTGATCAATCTTTTTAAATACTGAACGGTCTTAATATTGAATAGATATGTACAAAATAGAATTAAATAAATGTTACGTACTGTATCTATCATTAGTTTCTAAACAAATTTACAATCTAATTTAAACAGTGCGAAGAAGTAATGGACAATGTAACGAAGATTGTATTTGTTTATCAACGAGAATATTGTAATGAATATGGAACCAAAAGAAAATGGAAGAGTAATATGTACTAGAATACTAGAGTAATATCTACTTTTTTTTCAGCGTAAGTAGTTACTAAATTATTTTAAAATGTATAAAATATTTTCCCTATAAAAATAATTATAAATTTTCAATGGAATAAAGTTAATTTTGAATATACCTTTTACCTCCATATAGGGGGCGCAGGTTAAAGAAAGGAATATGAAGTATAAAGTGGAATGATTTGTAGAGATCTAAATAACTCCTATTCTATTTCACAATGCTTTATTTCCCTTACTAGTCCATTTCGACTGTCTTCTACGAACTTCGCTCGTAAATCAGTGGGAGGTAGCATACGCTCTGTCAGGTTGCATCGTTGCCAAACTGGTATACAAAAAAAGACCGAACCTAGACGTGGGTACATTAAACAGTGTTTTAAAGTAGAATAATGTACGAATACTTACATGCATGTTAAAGTACAAAGATCAAACTTAATTTATGTTATTAAAAAAATTAAGTTTTTATTCATCTTTTTAATTAAATTTTTGGTGAATGGCCGAACTTTCACAATAGAATTAAACTTTCACCCCATATATAAATATATATATATATATATATATTGGCGAATTTTGGTCGTGGTGTATGCAGTAGGCTGTTTTGTCTTTTCTTCAGAACTTTTTGAATTTAAAATACGTTTCATGTCCATATGTTTCTTTAATATCTCGAAACCAAGAGGTTTATTCAAAGTTCATAAGAACTTTTAAAAAACAAGTTATATTTTTTGATTTGATAATGAAAAACAATAAATGAAATACTGAATTTAAAGTTACAGGTATAAGTTGTCTTAATTATTTTGAGTAAAATAATCTTTATTTAAATGTAAAAAGTCTTTAAAAAGAATGGATTAATAATAAAGGAAGTGTAGAAATTAAATATACAATACACTGCAATGTTATCAAATGGAAATTTCTAAATGAATTTGTAAAATGAAAATTTGACTTCCAAGTTATGTCAAGTTGACACAAGCCGGCCAACTTCTGAAAGAAGATAAATTAATGAATTTGACTCGATAAAAATTTTTTAGAATAACAAAAAGAGGTATTTCAAGATATAATTTGAAAATGTTACTATAACAAGGAATGCGTACAGAGAATTTTCACGAGTGAATTAAATTGGATGATGCCTTAACTTTACACTTAGGGTGTGTTTGTGTGTTAGTTCTCTTTCTTCTTCCCCCGTTTCTCACTCTGTTCCTCCAATCACCCTTTCTTTACACTTACTTCACTATTTTTTAGACGGCTGACAAATTTAATTTTTCCGGACATTTCTCTATTTGTTTGCTTCTAAGTCTATTCATCACTCTCGCAACTACTTGCTATTTTCGTCAAGTATTCCCCCATAATTATAAAAGCAAAAACATTGATTGGGATAGTGATAATTTATAAAGAGAGAAAACCATAAAGGAATAATCTCAGAATCATAAATTAAAGTAAAGTAATTGCCGCAGATATCTTATTGGCATCATTGTATATTAAAAAGGGAAACTAAATCAAATTATTATAAAGATAGGTTTTAAAACTAGCAGGCACCCATAATATATTAACTTTTGCTAAAATTTTTACGTATTCATTCAGAAATTTGGCAATGTTGCTAGAAATTAATATATGGGTTAAGATAAGAAATGATATATTAATGTCATTATAAATGTGTTTTTGATATCTTTGGTCTTTTATTACTTTGCTGTAGTAGTATGAGTGCACCTATATGACTGCCAAACTTGAGTTGGGGTATAAGAAATTGTAGGTATTTTACAATTGCTTCATTTGTTTACTTGTCGCATACTTCGACTCAGTGTCGTACCTACTAAAATGCAATACTCTGACGTCGTGGAAGGCGCCACTTAATCAAAGAAACTAAAACAAGTATCCGTGTTCAATACCAACTTGATGCAGTGCACATTGAATACAAACAGTTAATTTAATTTACATTTCGTTACAGTAAAACACCACTCCGTTGGTTCGGCCAATATGAAAGCCTTAAAAACCGTACAAAATAACCGAAGAACAATTCGCAACAATTTAATAATTCATGATTTTATCTTTTTTATTCCTTTCATTATCATCACGAAACCGCGTAAGCAAACCTATCGGGCTCATATCATTGGATCTGGGTAAGCGTTGACGTCTGGTGATTGTTTTATGGGGACCACAGACACAGTGTATAACAGACCACTTTTTTAAGGTACTTTGGATAAACGACAATGGCCTATCGGTACCCAATGTCCCGAACTTCTGTCGTGTGAGCGGAATAAGAAATTCATGGGAACGTTGAGGTTACTGTTTGTCGACTTATGTATGATTGCGACGCTGTTGCTTTGCAAGAACCGCTCTGCTGCTGCTATTGCCACAGATCCTCCTTTTTTCCTTATTCCGTTCGTGCGTTGTTTTTAGATGCATCTTTTTTTTCTTTTCTGCTTTGTAAGCAAGCATAATCTTATTCTTGTTTCGTTGCACAAGGCATGGTTATACATATGTATGTATATGACTGTATTTTTGTTACATGAAGGTATCATGTAGAATAAATTCAGATGATGTAATAGAACCTTTCATCATTATACGTAGCATAGTGACTAATAAAGTAAAACAAACTCTAAAATAAACCCATTACAGCCCCGTGACCCTTCGTTTGATATACAGTTCTAAACAATTTCCCGCAAATGCACTGCGATAAAACAGTCTAAATCGAAGAGGGTCCGTCCGTTGATAGTTGTTAAACTTTAAATTCGTGCCCGTAACGTCTATCACGTTCAGGCGATTGTTTAATATCGGTTTAATTAAAGAGAGTTTTCGGCGTCCATACGAGCAATAAAACACGGATCAAGTTCCGCTGTTCAAACATCATAAAGCCAATCACACGCACGCGTTTCCCATTCAACTGCTCGAATAAGCGCGTACACAGAGAAAAAACGATCTGCCTCTCTCACTATTTATCAGTGTTTGCAAACAGTGACGTCGTGCACGCAACGACAAATCCGGACATTAAGGCGTCAATAATGGCCGTACGACGGCGCTAAAATACATAAATAACGAGCAGACTTGATGCTGGGGTGCGAGGCGTCCTGATAGATAGACTGCGTGAGATAACCCTACCAGTGATAGGAAGTGGAAGTCTGTGTTGTTACTATGAGAAGAGTTCGCTTTTCGATAGTCCTCTGTCTCTATGAATTCGTGTGAACCACTGTATTTGCCTTTGTCGTCTAAATTCAGTAATACCAACTGTGGATTACATCAACGTAGTTCTAAATCCGCTTTGGTTATATTCGCCCACAAAAAAAAAATGTATTTCTTTCGTTTTCATGTTTAAAATGATTAAATAAGCTACGTAGGACTAGGGACCACTGGCGACATTCTTTTTTGACAGTTCGAGGACAATGAACATTTTCAAATTATCCGCATTTTATCTAAGTTGGTGAATTATTTGTTATATATTATTGTTGTTTAAAAGAATGCCAAGAAACAATTGTAATAGATGTCAAGTAATGTTGTTCTATAGTTCGCGTTTTTATTCGGAAGAGTGAATTAACGTCAATCGTGTGACGTGGCCCAATTACATTTGATATTTTTGAGCTCGCATCACAACAAACAATAATACAACAAAACGGCGTCGCCATATTTGCTTAACAGCTGTTTCAGCTGTCAAACATCTTTCAAAACGACGTTGTAAATCATATTATAAATAATTCCGTTTATGGCTGCATTCATAAATTCGCCAATAAGCTAAAGACAAAATCAGGAATGTTTGTAGTTACGTCAGATTTGTTTATGATGTATACAGCGTCTGTAGCAAATTCATTTCGATTCAGTTGTACCAATCGTGATTGTAGCGAATTGTATGAAATGGTTGTCAAATTTTTGAGATTATTAACAAAGCTGTCATATGTAAATGTATCAATACATTTGTAAATATTTACAGAATGGAAGTAAATAGGCTGAGCTTGTTATAAAATAGGTTTTTTTTAAATTAAAATAATGTATTACACTAACAGTATACTTCTTATATCGAAAACGATCTATTTTTAAATCAAATATAATCCATTAAAATATCGAACCAAAAACATGAAACTCTTTCGGAGATAGATTGTATGTATTGTATAGTATAATATACGTACCAGTCAGCTGAGATCACACGCTAACACGGATCTCAGCTGACTGGTAACTTAGTTACCGCTTTTGGGATTGTTCCATGAATCCGCGACTGGGCGTTAGATGTCTCTGGGGTTTTCCTTAAAGACATGTGCTAACGTTCGGTTAACGATACGGAATATTGTACGAGCCACAGGCATCCTCCGACGTGCATTGATGAGCACTAGGTGAGCCCGAAACAGCTGTCTGTGCGTGAGGAATGCCTGGAACTATACAATCTCAGAGGTATATTGATATATTTTTTTAAATATATTTTTTATATACTTCATTTTTTTATGTCATGTAATAGTCAAAAAAGGTGGTATATGGGTAATTCCTTCATATATTTCACATTTATTTGTATTTTACATCGTCTAAAGTTATTACTCTGGTGTACTTTCCAGCTTTTCGATAGTTTTAAACTGAGTTTAGAGGTAATAAATTATCTGAATGTTTTAAATTGCCCATGCAAAAGTCCCCTGAAAATGTAGTAGAAGGATATGGGTAAAGTGATGTATATGTTTGTCCCTTTCTAGTGCTTTGTGCATGCAGATGCAATAATGGGTTTTAGAATTACGAAACTGATTTCTAATAATCATAAAACTTCAGAACAGTAAAAGTTACGTAAGATTTTAATATTGATTTGTAACAAAGCCTGATTAATCCAGGAGGGCTATTTTTTGGTAGGTCCGTTAGGTTACCAATGGAAACTCAGTTGCCTGGTGACTTCGTGCTTGTGCAGTACTGTGTAGCGATCTACGTTATAGTACACAGGGCCTTATTTTAGCATAACCACTACAATCGAGGATCGCGTCAAATGCTGATCTGTCCACTGATTTTCCTCTGTCACATTTCTCGATCAGTTCTCTAAGACATTGGTATTGTACTGATAACTCGCCAACAACAAATTTTGTGCACGGTGTGCCCCAAACACCTCACAGACGTTCACAAGTGCCATCGAATGAGTTCTGCCCTAACATGATTGCAGCGGTACAATGAGCAAAAAAGAATTTTTTGGGGAAAGATTGAAACGAAGACAAAACATGGGCTTAATTTGCGAACCCTGAGACCATGAGCAAGCAAAGTAATTAATGAATTCGAATTCATCCAACAAACCAAAGAAGATTATATATAGCTTTTCCTACGGAAAGCTAATGTCAACTGACTTTTGGGACTGTATATGAATTTTTCTGGTACAATTCGTGGACCGTGGGACCACAATTACCGCATAACGTATAATGGAACCCTATGGCGTCATCATTTTTCCTTGTAGTTGTTAGTGAATTCGAAATTATACATATTGCAAATCAACTCACATATACATACACACTTCTTCGGAAATTAGTACAAATATACTAAGAGAATGTATAAATGAAATAGTTGCGCAACACAAATTACACTGGTCAACAAAATTTCAGATTTTTTTTGTCCCACGAGGTAATGTGGGTCAAGTAGTACTTTTTACACTTATTTCATATCTGTTTTCAGAATTTCTCTACCAGGCAGGATTTCAGAGTGAAAAAAGCAATGGAATTTTGTGAAAGTATATATTATAATACGTGTATAAATTATGAAAAAATGACGTACAACGTGATATATTTACTTGGAAAATGTGCTGATATATGACATTCGGCTGTACTTTTCATCAGAAACTTCTCTCTTCGGCGTCCAGCAATAGTCTGCGAACATAGCAGGGCTCCATTTGCCTTGTTATCATCAGCACTTTCATCGTCGCTTTGTGTCATGCTTTGTGGAGGTTTAGGCGGTGTCACTACTATAGCTTGAACGCGCCACGACGCAATACTCTTTAAAACGGTAACAACGTCAGCGTATACGTTCATTCACTGAGCTCTAGCCGACAACTGAAATAACGTCAAGACATGTTCTCTTATACTACATATCTATGCATGCATAGTTTAGGTGGATAAACGAATATACTGGAACATAGAAACTAAGGGTGATGGAGAAATTCTGAAAACATAATTGCTTTCAGCATGCAAAATTATATGGGAATCAGGCAAATGCCTGATTGTGCTTGGGACAAGAATCCTGTTAACCAGTGCTATTAACAGTTCGGTGGCAGAAGGTAAATTTCCTGACCAGTTGAAAATGACTAAACGGGTATCTTTAGTTAAGGGTTGAACTGGTTGGTAACTAATCACCGTGCAATAACATATGAAAATCATTCGTGCATCATAGCATTAGGAATAAATGACGAAATATCGATGTATCGAAAGCAGAGATGTAGCTGTTTTTCGACCTTACCCACTACCCAGGGTTATTTTAAATTATAACTTTGTCCTATGTCTGTACCAAAATGAGTGCAAATGTCAATGAACGATTCAAAAACAAAATAAAAAAAGTAAACAGTGAAAAAATAAAAATGGCACTATAAAACAAGTTATCACTGTTTGTAAAGAAAAATAATGAAATACTCTTTACAATATGACCGGCGATCAGGTGAACAAGAACGGTATAAAAACGTTTTCTGGTTTATTCTGTATCAATGTTAATAAAAGAATGTAGAGTTCCATTACTATTCGTACGAATTTCATCATACAGACATACCTACGTTTGTCTAGTTATGCTATCTATATACCTTCATGAAATGATTATTACAGCGCATCTAGTGAGTGATTAGATTGACGATTTAGAATCAGCCGCATTCATCCGTCACCAGCCAACCCGACCCATTTGTACCTCAAACTCTGAAAATCATCCCCGTCGGGGGCCCCAACCGTGGAACAGAGTAAGTAAGTTTTCTGAGGAGGTTCGTTAGAGGAGGCTGCATGCAAATGAGGTCTTCAATTCGTATTAATTAACTGTGTGTTGCCCACCCCCGCATGCGCCTTTGAGAAGCCCGGCCCTTGCCAATAAAGCAGACGAACGGACCCGGTTGTTGAGTAAATAGAGTTAGTCGCTTGTCATTCGACAACCCCTCCGGTCTCACAGCTTTCTCCGTGTACGTATTACACTGTCGAAAGGGGTGATTTTACGTTTATAGACTCACCATTTTGATCAAAATGCTAGGTGATGTATGTATGTGTTTTGTAACTCACTATCGTTTACCAACAGATACGCGGTTATAAACATTTTGGTATTTAAGTTAAGATAAAAAGTATTTATTTCACTAGGTTTGGTACACCGCGATGGTAGACGATCAATTTTTACTAAAATACGCAAGACAAAAAGTAGTCTTTCACTACAACCAAATATTTTTTCTACCAATTTTACGTTATTTGGTATCTAGCGGTTTAAGTCTACGCTGTATCAGTTAGGCTTTAACGGGCTAGATACGCAGGTCGAGCCTTTCCCGATACAATGCGGTATGTTGTAGTGGGGCGAGTTAGCTCGGGATTTCCGAGATGACTTGGTCGGCGGTACACCGTAGGCGAAATGAATGTATACATGTTATACATACGCCTGGCGTCTTGGTTTTTACTTGAGAGAATGATCTGACCAGAATATTTTTCTTCTGAAATATAATTTACATGAACACTTGTATTTTATTGTCTTGTTGAACAAAGACATTTAAAAATAATAGATAGGATACACTGATTCTCCTTGTTTTCTTTTAACTAGTTTATTATATGCAGTACTTTCAATTACACTAATATTAGAAATGCTAATACAATTATCTTAAAACGAATTAATAATGTGAAGAATGTTTCTTTTATTTGTTTGTATTTTATTCATAAATTAAGAGAAATATTTTTTTTTGTGACTAAAACTTTGAGACACGTGGTCAAGATAGAAAAAAGGCACTGGTTATTTCTTGTTTATTGCTGGTTGTATAAAATAGTGTGTACAAGTGTTGTATGTTCAGAATGTTTAGAATATATTTTTTTCTCTGGAAAATGTTCAATAAGTTATTAGTAAAATACAGATTATTTTGAGAAGGTGGGTTACTGTGACTTCTTTTATTAAAACCCTGAGTTGCAATTAATTCAACTAATATAAATTCTTTTAAATCTTTATTGTGATATGTTAGGGCATAATCATGTGTGCTATTTTATACTTCCGTCAACTCAAACCTGTATCTGCACAAATAAAAACATTATCTCGGCAAATTATTGTTATTACATTTTTTAATTACTAATGCAGCATATTTTAAAATTTCGCCACTCAAATCATTAGTTTCTCATTAGTTTTTTTTAATAAAAATTATTTATTTACTTAACTAATATTTATTTTATAATTAAAAAGCCTAAGAGGGGTATTTAAAGATCTATATTAATTTTAAAATGTAGAAAAATAACAAAACATACGGACTTCAAATATAGTACATTCAACAAAACATCACCCACATCTGTGTACATTTAAATGTATCGATACAGGCTTGGATGCATTATCTTTCCAAGGCCTCGATCGAGATGGCATGACGTCACTCCAATGTATCGAGACCTCGTAAGCCAGCTTGCGTTGAACCCTAGTATCAATGAATATCGCGCCTTCCGTTTCTGATGTAGTTGTCTTTATCCCTATTATTTTTATGAAAATATATGGCAGGCACGATTGTTTGAAAAGTGCGTTTACGTTTACGTTAGAGCTGTCATCATCATGCTTCATCATTAACCTTTTAATGCTCTTGCACAATCGGGAAACCACTACAGCTGCTGCTTCCTATGTTAAGTTTAGAATATACAGCTATGGAAAAATTTATGGAGCACCCTACACATTGCTTTTTAATTCATTTTTCCATAGGTGTATATATAAGTGGTTTTATGTTACAGGACCCTCAAATCAAGCGTTGAAAACATGATTCAAAAGTGAAATAAATGCAAATATCTGCAAGTGATCTTTTGAAGAAGGCTTGTAATGATTTCAAAACAAAAGAGAATGTTGAAAAAATACATAGGGCAACCAAACAACGTGCTTATTGCATAGTACCAAAAGAACATATTGTTATTTTCTTTTGTCCGCGATTGAGACGTATATCTGTTAATTCGAGGAGCTCTTTGCAATCATGTCAGTATTGTTGCACGCTTTATTAATTCGTTTATTACAAAATTTAGGATATCAATTCAAATATCCTCTAAACTTGCTTGAAATGGTCAATCCTTCATTCTACGTTCTTAATTATTATTTGTTAAACGGAACCACATTTTCTTCTTTAATTTTTGACTGGCTGTAAATCAATTTATAGATATGGCGACACGAAGAAGCTAGAAAATGTAAGCAATGAATTTAATTAGTTGCCTAAACAAAGATTATTTGTTCGTTATATTAGCAAAAAAAAGGATTATCAAAAATATGGCAATGTGTTATTGAAAATGTTGGATTCGTAAATCGGTTCAATAGGTTTTTGAATAATGGTGCCCATCTCCGATGTTCAAACCAATATATGTTATATGCATAAATTCGCCATTTTTAATCCATGACTTTTTGCCATCTTCTTGCTCACACATTTATGCCACTTCTATAACACGACTGAGGCTTATAATCAAGAAACCTATTTTGCAATGATCGAAAAAAGGAAGTAATTGCTATACAATAATGTATGTAGGATAAAACAAATTTTGCCAGCCAGGAATTTGCTTCAGGTGTTTAATCACATGTGATGTACCTAACGTTGTCGTGATTTGTTAGTCCTCAATGTTTTGTAGAAAAGAGTTGGTCCATTTTTGCTAATTACTACAAGTGTATGATAGACTCAAGCGTTCTTGCTGATGACACCCATAGTAGATGGTATCCGTTTTAATGAAGTTCCTTCTGGGATGTTCTGCCATGCGCCAGCACTAATCATCATGCCATTAAGTAAAGATTGCAAGGACTGAGGGACAGCACAATTAACACACTGTTCGGATTGCTCCTCCCGCATAAAGTATTAATTAATTCGGGACGACACGTGTTTCGGGAATACGTGGATTCGCACATTCGGTTATTCGACTTGATAATGGGAATCCACGTATTCCCGAAACACCTGTCGTCCCGAATTAATTAATGCTTTGTGCGGGAGGAGTAATCCTAACAGTGTGTTCATGATGCCATGGTATTGTAAATGATTATCCGTTTGCTAAAGAGCAAGGCTTTTGTTCTAACGTTTCTGCAGAAAGAGAGAGACAGAGAGAGAGAGAGATGGGGTCTTGGTTAATTGATATGGTAGCTAGGTACTGAATCTTTACATCGAATCAACGGCGGATATCGTCGCCGGTAACACTTTAAAAGTGGAATTTGATTTCTAGCCGAACTCCATAGACTCAGTATATGTACAAGCAGTCCAGCTTTCTTTTTTTAAGTACTATGAAAAATGCGAGTGTAGTAAATTAAATGATATAGGCTTTCGTGGCAAGAATGATTAATATTACAATCTTTATGCACATTTCATACACTCTACGGATGGGTATGAGCGCACAGTTTCTTTTAACCGACCGCATTCGCCAGAAAAGTGCATAAAATATAAAGTCACTGGTTATATGTCAAAAAAATTATTGAAATTTACGTGATGTTTCGCTCCATACTCTGTCCGCATCTTGAAAATAACTACACTAGTTTTAGTCTTCCAGACACACAAAATTACTCTAAATTATGTTAAATCTAAGCTTTTGAATATGTAAAGTGAGATTTTATTCTGAAAAGAGTGTGAATCTGATAAACCATTAACGAATTTATTGGTAACTCGATACTAAAGAAATAAACCAAAATAGAAAGCCAACAACACCAACTCTACAAATTATTCAGAATTCTACCATAAAATATATTCATGCAGATTGTCTTGATTGTGCCGGTATGAGAGAACTTAAGAGAGTTAAAACGCCTCCCGTCGGTTCTAATGCTAAGGAATAGGATTTAAGTAACGTGTGATGTACAAACGAACGCTTATTACCGGCTTCTTACAGTCAACTACCGTGATTTCCTATAGTAAATTAATCAACTCCGCCCTATATAGTACCCGTGGACTTCAAGCAAGCTTTTTGAACAATATAAAGTAAGTAAGTTTGAAGACACAGTAAAAAGCATCAAACATTTCTTGCACAGTTTATTCCAACACAGTGTCACAATAGTTTCGCTAACACAGTGGCTTCGTCGGACAAGACTAATATATTGACTGCTTTTCCAGAGTTTCAGTTCTTAGTATTAAAAGTTTGGGGGATTTAATATATTTTTTATGTGTATATAATTACTGATATCCAGTAGAGTTAAATAATTAACTAGACGATCACATTACCTACTGGTCTTGGTTTTGTTTTCATCATATACCACAAACTTCTTTAATTAAATATATTCTTGTTATTCGTTAATGCTGACGTTGTTATTGGCTTGGGTTGCATTATGTTTCTCCCCAAGAACGACGACTTCCCGTTTCTGCGGCGAACCTACACAGGGGGTAATTTCAAACGGGTGGCGTCTATAGTTCGATTAAAATTTTACACCTCACACCCTTATCCACAGTGATCGGCGGGCACCCTGAATGAAAGCCAAGATCTCCACACCACATGCGAGAGGGACTAACGTAGATTTGAGCCATTATAATGCCGTGGAAATAAGTTTATTCTCTTCTCCCGTGGATTAGTTGCGCTACATGTATAATTAAAATTATTTAAAAATCAAAGAAGACGTCACAAATGGGCATTAATGTATCATTTCCAAAAAGTTTGCAATTGGGTATTCAGGATTTCTCATTACTTGCGCCGTGCAATGGGCATATTTTACTATTAGGTGCTACTTTGCTCGTAAATACTTGTTGGACTTATGGCATCATCAATCTTGTTTTAGATGGCAATATATGCTTTTTCCTTCTGCCTATTAACGTTCCATTCGCTATCCCGTTTTTCCCAAGAAAAATTGTAATCCAACATATAACTTTTTCGAAGTCGCAAAAAATTATATGTTGGATTACAATTTTTCTTGAGAAAAACGGGAAAAATCAACTGATGTTTAGTTGGCCATGGTGTGCAGAAATGTACCAAAATTATTCGTGCCAATATAAGAATAAACTGAATTCTGGTGTAAAATAAGCTTCTTCCGGATTTAGACCGTGTCATATTAGAGATAGAGGGTCTCGTGCCAACTTGGGCTTTTCTATCTCTCTTTTCTCATTCTTTCTTCTATCTTTTCTACGGAAGAAGTTTCTGATTCTGATTGTGAAGTGTCGAGATCCTCTATCTCTGATGTGACACCGTTCAAATTTGGAAGAAATTTATCTTACCGTGGAAGCCTTCGTTTAATTTCAAATTGAATTTCATTTGACAAGAACACGTTCCCAAAAATAATAGAAGAAAACAGCAACATTTTGAAGGGTAAAGTTCAACTCAAAACTAAAGCACTAATCAACAATAAAATAAACCGGTCAAGTTAAAACTGCATTTTATTAGATAGTGTTAGGTTACTGGAATATAGCAAAGCAAGCGCAGAACTGAAGGCAACGTATATTTTTGAGGCGTAGAAAAGTAGAAAAAGTTTCATAATTGATACTACGAGTACTACAGTATAAGTAACCAAAATGCCGATATTTTATACACTTGTCGCACAACATGCAGTCAAACGAGTGTAGTCTGTTTCAACCGACGACACGCACCAGCAAAGTGCATAAAATGTAGACTTTCTTATTATAACCTCATGATATACATACCTATCTTCGTATTAGACAATAATAAAAAGGTTTTGTAAGCATTAGCGCAAGTATATGTACGCACATACATATATGCAGTATATAGGGTATGGTATGTCATATGTGTGTGAGACTAGGTAGTGAAAAACTTTCTATTACATACTAATTAGCGTGTTGTCAGCGTTAGGTCCAGATCAAAGCTCGCCCGGGAAACTTTCAATGGGATTTCAAAGCGGTGTCGCCTTTCCTGTGGCCTTCGCCGCGATAATGTTTTTATGGGGAGAGTAACGTCCCCAAACGTATACAGAAATGTATACACACACATACATTGGGAAATTCAAACCGTGCTCGGGGACTGACACATCAAAGGGCCACAACCCAAAGGCGTTGGACCGGAATTGGAGTACGCCTCTTCGAAAGGAGTCGCCTTGGGGAACGTACGGTGGCCTGTGCTTAAAGCAGGGAAACGGTACTTGCGAGAATTTGTGATGTTTAAATTATGGATGCATTTAGATTTAACGCGGGATATGTATCGGGGTGTCGTCACTTAATTATGCGGCAGTGACGCGTGTGGATGACTGGCACTATAGTGAATGTACACATTATAGCCGCTATACGGATAGTGTATTAACACTTATCAGATAAAACGATAAAGGTTTATACAGAATCAATTTTAAATATTAAATATCATTGTAATGGGTACAATTATAACGACGGAACTTATTGTGGCCAATGCTAAGATTGCGGTTTTTGAAATTTTGTTTAATATTTTCATTTGAAATAGAAATTTTAATTAATTATTGTAATATGTATTAATAAAATTAGTATTTATTATTATATATATTATTGTAATTTTGTAAGATATTGAATTATTTATTCGATATAATATTTAATAACTTAAAATATACAGTGAGCACGTAAAGGTGCTCAGTTCATTTAAAATTCAGGTGTTTTTTCTCTCTCATGTATACAGGCTGACCCAAAAACATGTTATAACAGCTCACTTACTCTTTTTTTTAATAGAAACATCCTTTTTTATTTCATTTCCAGATTCTACGTCAAATTCTGAACATATTTTATGTATTTTACATATTTTACATATGTAAAAAAAATGCACTGTAACTTGAAACATCAACATATTATTATTTATTTAGAAAATGTAGTAAAATATAATAAAAAATAAAAATTGTATTACCAAATGTTGGAAATGACCTCCACCAACTTCCTGGCAGTATCCGAGACGATGTTGAAATTCCTGCAAAACGTTATTAATTAGGTTCTATCAATCTCATTTCGTCTCCTATCCTATTCTTTAAGTTTTCAATGTGGTTTGGTCGGTTAATGTAGACCGTACACTTAAAATAACCCCATAGAAAATAATCAAATCAGGAGATATGGACCCCGTCTACCAATCCATCGTTCAGGGAAAACCGTATTGAGGTACTCACGCACAGGACGAGTGCAATAGGCCGGAGCTCCACCTGTCTGATGGAGACTATAAGATATCGTTGGTGTGTCTGGATCATCTGGATTGGGGTATAAAGTGGTAAGACATGGCACTAGGTCATCTTCAAAAAATTCTAAATATCTGTCGCTGTTTAAGTTCCCATCAAAGAAAAGGGGCCCCAACATCTTGTTTTCAACAATGCCGGGTCAAACATTAACTTTTTGAGGATATCGGGTATGACATTCCGTTATCCAGTGGGGATTTTCAGTATACCGACAACTGTGGATCGTTATTGCTCAAATTCATGAGTATCTCGCAAAATTCTAGTCACCTCGTGGTCATCTTTATTTAGTTCATGAACCAGCGACTGTGTAAGGATGCCATATGGAGGTTCTCTTGAACAGCCAGTAATACATTTAACTGTTTATATTCTGATGCCGTAAATCGAGCTATCGACTCTGAGGTGACTTAAATCACTTCTTGTGAGGATGGTTAGCATTAAACATTTCGCAAACTTCCTTTTGGCTGCGCAACCTGTCCCCATAACCAATCATCATCGGTATCTCTATTCGCACTCAATCATTGAGACGTACCATTTTCAAAAAGAAAACTTCTCGTAATAAGTCACTTAAGATATAGGTCAACTGTCACTGTCAACACATGACTCAATTCAAGGTTTTATTTGCATAATTTAAGTGGTCGAATTTTTTAGGCTTCTACAATTTTATTCGGAAACAATTGAAATCAGGTATGATACATAAAATTTGTTCAGAATTTGACGTAGAGTTTGAAAACGAAATAAAAAAGATGGTGTTTCCATTATAAAAAGTGCGCTGTCATAACATGTTTTAAGTCACCCTGTCTGTATACATGAAATAATCATCAGAAAAATGGCAACTAAAATCATAAATCGACGGGTCCCAGCGTTTCTTCCTGAATTTGAATCCATTATCTTACACATTGGTACGTCGATTTCTGGAACTATAACAATTATGGTTTCTCATCTCCACTTTGCTAGACGTTTTAGTTCGATATAGACTTTGAAGATAATGTATTTTTTTTTGTTTTTGATTTTATGCGTTTTCTATATTTACATTGCATTTTTAAATGTATGCCAATAAAATCTGTTTAAGGTTGTAGGAATTATTATTTAAAATTTCTTACATTTGTGAAAAACGAACCATATGGAAAACACTTATTCACTTATATACATAACAAATATTTATTGTGTTATCCTGGTATTTTCAAGCAGGGATTAATACCCGTATATCGTTACAATACTATCGATATGTGATACCAATATACTACTTTGATATTATCAGTATTAATTTCTACTTCTAGGTGTTTAGTAAATTCTTAATAATATATGTAATTGTAGTTATATTATTATAAAAAGTGTTAGAGGTATATACTATAGATGTAATCAGAGCTTATAAATACGTGTATAGTACAACCCAGATGGTATCTTTATTTCCTGATGAAGTGTAAGAATGCATCTATAAAGTATAATATTTATCTCTATTTTTAGTACCAATATCTTATATTTCTTAGTAAATAGAATACTATACTGTTGTGTAACTTGTATTAAGGTGCTAATTGGAGTGCATAAAGTAAAAGTAAAATACCTTCACCATAATTCATGTGTGCGTTGTATTAGATGTGCGTGTAAATAACAAAGATCTCCACAATACGAAGAATACCAGACAAAATCCTTGGTTAAGAAAGACTAAGAGGTCACTCTCTTACGCTTTGTTAGCCAAAATATATTCCATAGCCTTGCGATTTGCAAAATGTGATGTCTTTGTTCCCTAAATACACATCTATAAATACTCCAGAGTTATGATAAAGATATTTTAATTGTACTCTGTTTTTACAACTACCGCCTCCATAAAGGTTACGACAATAGTATAGTATTATATTTATTACAATAGAATGGTAATATATTTACTATAATACCACAGCAACGTACCTATCACAACAAAATAGTTGTTGTTACCGCAATTTTGTGGCACTTACTTTACTATACAAATAGTAATTTGCCACACTACTTACCACAACATTATAGTATTTCGTTTACCACTAAGTATGGTTATAATATGATTTTTGTGTAACCAGTTACACCACAAATATATTGTACAAATTACTATTTTGAAAAACTACGATAATGTTGAACTACATACTATAAGTATCTCGATAGCTGTCACTATAGTCACTATCGTTTATAGTGTCGCATACCACAACCATGGTAAATTGTACTATACCTTTCACTCAGTGTAGCTGTAGTTTAGCAGTTGGTACACTAGAGAAGAAGAATTAGAAAAAGAAGATGTATGTTTTGGAGAAAAAATAATTATATAATTTAATATAACAATTCATTATTATATTTACGCTCGGAGTACATGCCTTACCAGTAAAAGAGCCAAGGAAAAGCTTATCAATTAAGAAAAAAATATAAATGACCGGGTCATGCACTTTTCTTAGTTATGCTAACGAATATATACAAATAAATATTCATCAATAAAGTCATAGTTAACAGATTTCAGACTATGTACTGTATATACGATAGTACACCTATAAACTTGCACGTATTGGTGAACATTCTCCTTCTAACTTGAAGTTCCGGCAGGGTCCGGGTATCGATTCGGCAGCGCATCTAATTAAAAGTCCGGGCACGTTCTGCTCTCAACTCTGGTGACACTGTTTCACGAGACCATGCTACGGCAAAGCATTACGACGTTTCGGGTCCTCGTATACGGATCGAAGATTTTTGCCGGATTTCTTTATTCAATCATATTAATGTAGAATATGTTGTCAATACGTATCATAATATTACAACAATATAAACTGATTTCAAATTTTATTCAATAAACAAATAAGGGAATATGTTATTCCGCATTTTTGCACCAGCTAATTTTGGTAATTTACTTCAATACCAATAACACTGTAGAACAATTTAGGGGAAACGTTACTACAGGTAATACATTCTGAATCTAGGTTGAAGCTTCTTATTACCAATACAAGGGAATCAATTTTTGTGGTAAAATGATTGTTTCAATTCTGTATGATTGGTTTTTCACAAATGTAAGAAATTTTAAATAATAATTCTTATAACCTTAAACAGATTTTATTGGCATATATTTAAAAATACAATGTACATATAGAAAACGCATAAAACCAAAAACAAAAAAATACATTATCTTCAAAATCTATATCGAACTAAAACGTTTAGCAAAGTGAAGATGAGAAACAATAATTGTAATAATAAGATAAGGGATGTTGCAATCCAGGGTATAGTTTCAAACATTCGTGGATATTTCTTGTATTCGTGTTTTTTAACTTATATGTGGAGGTAGCCTGCCAATGAGTTTGAATATCAGTAAATGGTTCTATATTGTTTTTCAGCCATTGTAGCGATTCCTCGATATTATGGGATTTCTCTAAAAGTTCTGACGTGCCACAAGCGGCACCCACAACCAATGACGCCACAAATGCAAAAGGTACAATGAAACCCTTATTTGATACCGACCCTACTCGGGGTTGCTCCGGCCAGCTTAGTGGAGACGGCTGGATTAAAGAGTTGGCGCCACTTCCGTTAAAAATTGTTCTTACCCCGAGATTCCACGTACGGAAGAATGGGGATGAATATTGTCCGGGTTAGATATTTCTTACAAAATTCATTAAGTAAGACAAACTTTGGTGTATAACTGATATGTGTATTGATATA
>JARFOC010000394.1:772704-815540 GCA_031763485.1 Osmoderma eremita | reverse complement strand
GATTTGTCGATTTCTGTGGCGATATCCGATAACCGATCGCTATCGACCGTCGCGTCTAATCTATCCACCGCTAGATGACCTTACTGCCCCCAATCCGCATGGCTAACTTATTTTATTTACAAAATACGTCGAATGAAATTGGCACGTTACAAATTGTTAAAATAGGTACAATAAAATCATCGTTTTATGAATTAAAGATTTTCCTTTTTAACGGCAAGGTAACAATACATTTATGAATAAAACTTTAAAAAATACGAAAGAAAAGATATTAGACATGCGGGGAATACATGCAGCATCTTCATTTCGGTTTCTACAGGATGATGCATCTTAAAGTTATGGCAATTATATAGGTATATATATACAGAAAGCTACACCAATACTATAAAAGTATTTAAGTAAAGATGCTTACCTATAAAATTGGGTAATAAATTCAATAACCCCCAATCGTTTAATACATGTTTCATGTTTCAATTTATTCACTACTAAGCACTATATAAGTATCCTCCTATCACCATAACGCCTCACAACATACTAATTTTATAATTCCTACGCCGCGTAGGAATCACATCACATCACAATAATAAAGAAGTATAACCAAAATAATTCAATATGCAGAACGGTGATTCTTTATATATGAATTGCTAAATGCACAACCTATTGCTTTTTTTAAAATTTATTGTATTGCTTTCATTTAATAATTGATGCGCAGTTGTCTCAAGTTAAGTTAAGTTTTTAACGGTTCAGATTTGCTTTTAAAAGCGTTTATGGCAAAAGTGCACCACTTTTTATATTATTTTTCAAAATAAAGAAATTTTTAATTTTTCATATAGTAATGCAGTTGACAGGATGTTACATGCCTGTGATTGTCAACGTAATAATTATTTATGGAAATGTACAGTAAGTATATGGAATGTACCTATATTAACCTATAACCTGAAGATATTTACATGGATGATTTTCACGGAACCATAAACTACTAGTGACTGGAAAAATAGAATGGCATTAAGGGATTATATCACGCATTATCAGATCGCCCGATAAGAATACGTAAAAAAAGCGATTTACAGTGAAAAGGCGTCGGTGGGTGAAAATAAAAAAAATGAAAAAGAGTGTGACAATATTGAGCGTGCCCATATGCCCGAAACTAAAAACCGGTCGCACCCTGGTAATCCTCTTATAGAAAAGAGACCGAGGCTTTGTGTGATCGAACCGCGCGGTTTTATATCAATATAACCTTATCTGATCCTGTCCATCTGCCGATTTGATGAGTTGTTTTGTCCGTGAAAATTTTAATCAGATTTTTTACACTTCCACAATCTCTTCACGTTATACACGAGTCAGCTATCACCGCAGAAGATATCTACTTACTGTCATTTGTATATATTACATAACTTACAAATGTGTAACACCGAAAATGGTGGTAGATCTGTGCTGCAGCTAAAGCAGTACTGGTTCTTTGAACAAAATAACCTTTAAAAATGAATTATGATATTTAGTTAATTAAGTAAATTATATACACCAAAATATTTCTATGGCTCCTGTGCTCCTGTCATGGTTTTTGTTCCAGTAGATCATGAATACGTAATGTATATAGTTAGTTCATCCTTACGCACCTTTTCTTCTTTTATATATTCTAAATGATATAGTATAGTTATATTTTAGGATTATTTCCATATTTTACACTTTCACGTTTCTGATTATTCTGCTTACTGATTTTTACTGGAATGAGTCTATATGGATTTGAACATATGGTAAGTGTAGGACTGTTGGAGCTAATTTTCTTTTCTACATCCCTTTCTGTCTTTTATGAAGGCATTTACGTTCTCCCGCTTGATACATCTGTCTTTAGCTGCTTTTTAAAATCCTCGTGCCATCCATTCCTGAGACAGATGATGGATATTAAAAATGTTGCTAAATCAAAGAATACTTAATTTTTTTATATCTTCTAAATTGACATCAAAACATTACACATTACACAACACAACAGAAGACATTGGAGGATTTTCATACATTACATCGCGGGTCTACCAGCCCAAGAACGAAGCGCCCGCCAGTGGAGTTGACTGAGCTCAAGTTGCCATCATAGAGTCCGGAGGCCGATGAGGAAGGCAGTGTGCTGCTAGTACAGTTTGGAAACAGTTGACATAGCAGTTACGCCGCGGCACAGCACATAATAATAGATTGCCGTGGTGATGCTGACAGGGATATTTGAGATGATTGCGGGAGTAACTGATTAAATAAAATAAACAAATCCTAAAAACAAACAAAAAAGTTTGTGAGCGGAATAAAGACAAGATAATAAGATAACCAGTGCAAAAGAAGGGATGATTGGAAAAATGTAGCGAGAAAGATTTCAAAGGAGTGGAACGAGTGACGAAGAACAGGGTGGTACACATCACATACACGTAGAAAGGGTAGCATTCTTTCGTTAAAATTTTATGTTCGTATTTATTGTTATAGTAACTTTTCCAAATTATATCTTCATTACTTCTTTAGGTTTTTTGATATTATAAAAAGGTTACAATTTCCTGCTTAGATCATTACAATTAAATTAGAACGTGTCAACATCACTCAGAAGTTTCCCGGCTTGTATCAACTTGACATAAATAAAAAGGAATCCAAGTATATACTATTTAAAATTCATTATTACCAATTCGAAACATTGCAATATGTATCCTTTCCATCCAACTCTCTTTTTTTGATCTTTATTTTCGTTGGATCTATTTCAAGTTTTTCTTTGTATGTGCCGTTCTTTATTCTGCCTTTTCTCGTTTTTTCTTCGACTTTTCTGTGAAACCTAATTTTAGTTGCATCCATTCGGCTACAATATTTCTTGGAGAGCATCCGTGACTCAGTTCCGTATGTTAGTGTCGGTGTCATTACAACAAACTTTTATTTCACTGCACATAAACGAGGTGTTTAGAGTGTTGAAAATCCTTGCTACCTTCTCAGCGCTTTAATTTATTTCGCCATCAATGCACCTACTGGTTCCCAGGTACTTGAAGCTGTTAACTTGTTGTACCCTTGCTTAAAACAATATTTAAAAATGGTATCAAGTTATAGGATTCACATTAATCAATTAAATGTGTTTTTATTTATTATGGATAAAGATTTGTAATGATAAATTGTGGAAATCGTTTTGTGGAAGCAAATGTTTGGTTTCACAATATCTTAATAATGTAACGCTTGTATTGATCAACTATTGCTTTGTATGTTCCGTATCCCTGATTAATAAGAAATAACTCAAATGTATATTTTTTGTAAAAGAAATTTAAAGAATTTTTTTATTAAATTATTTGAAAACCATTGATTAGAAAGAATTCTAAGTATCATTGAATAGAAGTCACACTGCGATGGCGCGGTAAGTATACTTTGACACACACGAACTAAAAAGATTAATCATTTGTTAAAGGCTCAGGCACTAATCAGTCGAAAAATAAGAACGCACATAAGCCGATGTGGGGCAAGTGTTCCGCAACAGCTGGCCCATTGAAAGCCAATAACTGGACCGACACTGCAAAAAGCCTATTCGGAGACTATAGCGGCAATGCAGGGCCGTACACTTATAGAACGGCTACCCGCGGCTCAAATTAGCCATATCGCAAAACGCATAAGGACGGGGAGAGTTACCCCAGCGTGTCCCGTGGCGAGAAGCCTCGGGGCCTATGACACCTCGTCTATTAACTGTTTTATTGTAACAATTCAATCCCTCCGCCGTATATAATATATAGCAGTAAGTGCGGAGGGCCGCGAACAATTGCCATGCGATATATTTTTTGGTAATGACGTTACGTTATTCCCATTATTATTTGCTATTAGTATTGTTGCCGGTTTCCTTATACGTGGAATCTGGAGGGAAATGTGAGAATTTCCTGCGATAATGAGAGATTCGCACGCCGGTCGGACTTGCGCCCGGATGTTATTGAGTTCTGCCCTCTCGCAGCCGTTAGATGAAGCAGTTATTTTTATTGGCACTGTGTTTATGATTTACAACGATGTTTATAAATCAATATCTGCTGTGCAATTAATTATTAAAGTTATGAATATTTATATATACTCTGAATATTTTAAGAAAACTGGGCACATATAGATGCAATGAATTCGAGCTGGGAATAACTTCAGTAAAGAGTAAAAGAAGCAGCTAGATGTTTCAGTTTGTTAGAACAGAATACCCATTACTCTACTGATGCTGGCGAGTGTATGGCTTACTTCATATTTATTTAATACCTAGGTACATCGGAGAAATACATTTCTTATTCGCAGCATTATGTGCCGGTACATGTGTATGTGTAATCATCACCGGGTACAGTGTTAATGTAACGCAGCTTTTTGCATAAATCGCTCCTAGTATACCGACGTTTCCTGAATGCGTATTTTAAAACCCGTACTTTTCTTCAAAATGCCTTTTTAACTAAATAGATTTTATAATTTTTCATATATTAAATCATAATATAATATACGAGTATAGAATCGGTTAGCACCCGCGTGGTGTACTCTGGATAACGCTGAATGAACCACTTGCTGGCGGACAGATAATTTCAGTATCTCCTGATCAATACACGTATAAATGGTCGTCATCTAGGTACTTCTCAGAGGTAACGAAGACAAACTTCAATGTGTTATTTGCCTCCAAATTTTAGCTGCATTAAATCCAATAAATTGAAAACGCATTTAGAAACTGTGCATAGAGAATATAGAGTCCCGTGCTTCCATTTGCAGAGAAACCCAGATCTTTCGGTAAGTAGAAATCAAATGTTTCGAAAGCTTGGACAGTAAATAAAAGAGTTTAATTGGAGCACAAATTAGAGCAATTTTACCATTTTTTCTTTACCATTTGTCATGGACGTCGCAGAAACTATGTTTACCGAAAGCTAAAACAACTCAAGCGCTCCTCTCTCAAACGACACAATTTGTGGACAGAATAGTTCTTATAATCAATATAATTGAAGAGGTAAAGGGATTTTTATTTTAGTTTTACTATGTTAAGCCATTGCTTCCTATTATTTTACAACAGTCTGAATCGGAGTCAGTAATTGTTCAGAATTACAAGTGACCTTATTTCCAACGAGGAAGTTTGGTGTGGGAATTTATCCCGATAGAGCGCATTTCGTGTTTGGAAGATCTAACTGTATATAAATACTTATGAAGAAGGCATCTCAAAGAGTACTCTGGATATACTGCATGATTCATCTGCAAGCTTTAGCTAATTTAGATTTTGAAAATCGCCACGTCCTGGGCTAAATATTGTTTCGACGATAGCTATTGACGTAGTTAGTTGCATAAAAAAGCCAGATCTATAAAATTAAAGCTTTCGCTGCTCTTTGTGAAGATATGGGAAGTGAACATACATATATCGTTTTTCTTTTATTTTTCATTCATATGGTTTTCATGCGGTAATCAGCTGAAGTGCGTTTACGAACTGAGAAATGAAGCAGCGATATTTTTTAGTGAGTAAGGTCATAAGCATGCGGAAGAATTCATTATCTCTAACCATTAGTAGACATATTTGAAAAACTTAATCTTCAAATTCAGGAAAATAACAGAGGTATATTTGATCTAAGTGAAAGTGTCCAACGATTTTTTCAAAGAAGTACAGTTATGGAGTATCGAATTAAAAGAAAAGTTGTTTTTCCAGAGTTATGTGTTGCTAAAGACAATGGAAGGTAGTTTAGAAAATGTGAGCATTATTTTAGCAAATACTTTTTCACGGAAGAAGGCAGTAAATTGTGGCTGAAATCGGATAATAAATCCATACCAGCTTATCGCAGCAAGAGGAAGAACAATTGAACAACTACATATTAACTGCATTATGCATTAACTGTAGTATGACCCGAACACGCAATAGATAGAAAGAGAAAATATTTGGAATGTACCTGCCCTTCTATTTTATTCTATTAACTCCATTTCAGTTCAGGCACACATAATGGTAGAGCATAGCCGAGAAGTAGTCGAAGACACATTCGTACCCGATGCCAAAATGAAAGTATTCTTACATCACGCTGTAAGTGTTAGATAGATTACGAAAGGTAGTAAGTTATTTCTGGTATTTTTCATCCAAGATGGCATGAGAGCTAAACGCTATATGCAAAATCTACAGCCACCATAAGGCGAACTACCTCCAGCGGGTTCTGGAAAATGATACGGTCGATCTGAGAAAGTGATATCCCTTTGTATTGCAATTCTATAAACTTTCAAATGGAATATTATTCAACTCCCAGTATAATTTAAATTTTGTAGTTGAAAACAATTCGGTTAGGGTTTTGAATATATGATCGTTTGTTTTCCTTCGATCGAAAACTGATGGGTTTCAGCGATTTTATGAAATAGTCTTGGCAATGAAATATTCAGGTGTTTTGTTATTGCGCGGACAGACTGTATAAAAAATGTTCTCTAGATTGTACTCATTCCTTCCCGTATTAACTTCTTCTAAGGATTTTGTGTATTTATAAACTTTTATCTCTATCATTTTCTATTGCATGTTTTATTATTTTTTTATCGCCTTTTACAATTATATTTGTAGCATCTCTATCTGTTTATACTCTAGTTATAATTATTCAATATAAGCCCTCTCGCAATTTTATTATTATCTTTTGTCTCCCATAAATATACTTCGTCACCATATCCTACAACGGTTATTTGTTTAGTCTTGTAATCTAGTTTATTAAATCTAGGTGTTTTAGTCACAAAACTTTGAATTTGGATACTTAATCTAGATAAATAGTTTTTTTTATCATATCATAGTACCTTTCCGCCGGCACTTTTCTTTGTAAGACATTTATTACCTGTTTAATTCATGTGCGCGTGTTATAGCCTTACCCCAAAGATGGCGCGGTAGATTCGTTCCTGAATATTCTGTTCTAACCTTTTTCGGTAAGACGAGATTCGTGTACGTAGATAACTCATTTTGTTGTAGACTATAGGAGAGCATGTGGGAGAGTATAAGGTATGATAAGTGTACTTTTTTTCGGTACTATTTATTGTTTCTCTAGTCCGCTGTCTACGAATGTATCAATGTTTTGTGTGTTTTCTTCTTTCTAAACACAGAAAGCAATATTTCTGGTTACTATAGCGACACTGGGCGTCTGCGGGATATAATCTCTCAATTTTTCTTTGTATGGTTATTACATAAATTAATGTATTTTCACATTTTTCCACAGTTGCATGAAATGCATAAAATAAATACATGATAAAACGATGCAACTGTATAAATTTTTAAATGGTGTATCCTAATAAGTTTGTGAAATAATAGATATTGGTAAAGAGGTAATTAAATTTCCTTATAAAAGAACGTTAGCGGTTTTAAGGGATAAAGAATTGCAAACTAAGGTAAAGTATACAACGGGATGTGTCAGCATCCATAACTCAATTAGAATCAAACATTTTTGATAAATTTAAAAATTAGATCATCGCTGACGTTTCAAGGATTTTAACCAGAAATCTTTTTGAATCTTTTGATATGGAATCAAGTGTATTATAGAGGGTTCAAAAAATGCTTCTATCGCGTCAATTGATGCAGAAAGAACATTTATACGTCTGTGTACTCAGATAGAATCCAAGAGACATCAATCGAAACTATGAAAAATATTTATTTATGTACTTATCCAATTAAGGTATGTATGTGTTTTTCTATATATAATTATTAACTATAAATTATATGCTTACATGCTATATAATATATATGTAACTATGTTCAATAGAAAATAATAGTTATCAATATTTATTATTTCATAACCAGACTGTTTTGCATATTTACTATAAAGTATCTGCATATTTATACACGTTTACTATTTTGCTTGGATATTTGCCTAAGTACCTATAGTAGGCCAGTAGATTGTTAATAATCTCTATGTAGTTTTCGGCTTTACGATTTCCTAAGAAGCCGTCGCATATCTCCTTAAAAGCGTTCTGCTTTTCAATTCTATTTAGCGCCTCAACAAAATTTTCATCTCGAAGTAGCTGTCTGATCTGGGGTCTAACAAAAATACCTTCGTTTACCTTAGCATTACTGGTCTTAGGGAACTTACTCCCCAGATATGCAAACCCACTGTTAGTTTTATTCACACCTTTGACAAAGTTTTTCATCAACTCAAGCTTAATGTACAAAAGGGGCAAATAAATTTTTTGAAGTGGGGTACCAATGACAGTTTTATTTCCTAGTGACAGTGAAGTTCGTTTTGGCCACTCTTTCTTTTTATAATGATTTTTCTTATACCGACTGTCCCATTCAGAGAGGAAACAACAATACCTTGTGTAACCGAGTTGCAAGCCGAGCAACATCTGTCAAATGCCCCAAATATTCCACTTAAAGTCGTTATACTTATTTTTTTCTAAAAGAAGCTTCATGTTGTCATAGGATCCTTTAAAATCGCTTGCATGAGTCAAAAGAACAGAGGGGAACTTATTTCCATTTTGGAGTAGTACCGCTTTCAAGCTTAATTTGTAAGAGTCAATTAACAAACGCCACTCATCTGTATTATATTCATGACCAAGCGTCTGGAATGGACGTCATTACAAAATACAAGTCCTTCCTCCATGGAGAAGAAATTCTCAAATTCTGCATGACCATTACGAAAAGGAGCAACTTTTGTTCCCCTCTGAAGAAGATTCCAGTTTTTTAATCTGGAATCTACAAGTTCGGCTTGCTTCTTCAGACAACTTTAAATCTCGGACGAGGTGGATGAAGTCTTCTTGACTTAAAAGATGCGGCACACAACAAGACGAATTAGGTTGAAATGTTGGATCCAAATCCATATTATCGCCATTCTTCGTTTACTGCGTCATCAGCACTTTCATCGTCGCTCAGTGTCATGTTTTGTGGAGTTCTAGTCACAGGTAATTCCGAATTGTGAGGTACTGGTCTCAGTGCAAGTGGTATATTAGGATATTTTACATATGTTTGGATTTTGAAAGTCATACCTCTTATATTTGTAAGACAAAAATAGCAATTGGTAATATGATCTGATGGTTCCCCTCAAATGATAGAAGTAGCAAAAGGCATATGTCGTTTCTTTTCGCCACGCTGTAAGAAGTCTGAAACACGTAACACAGCTCCACAATAGGACCATGCGGCCGGGGTTGAAGGAGCGATCGTCAACCCAGCGGATGATATCTTAGTATTAACACAGCAAATATGGGAATCACCTACTTCATCATCTACTTTACACTTGAAATACTACTCATAGCACTTTTTAAAGAGAGGTGTGTAAGACCGTCTTTGATATTTAAATGTCAATTCGCCGTAAATGGAGCAGAAAGAGTTCGGGTGGTTTACACATTGCCTTGGCATTTCTACAGATGATCAAATGTTCGCGGTTTCACTACAATAGCTTGAACGCATCACAACGCAACACTCTTTAAAACGTTAACAACGTCAGCGTATATGTTAATTCACCGAGGTCTCGCAGACAACTGGAATAACCAGAGATGCTATCTAGAATGCGAAATGCAGGTGTTAACACGTCAAAACATATTCAAACATTAACCATTGCATGTTGCTTGCTCAGTGCCAAGCTGTAGCCGACAACTGAAATAACGTCAAGACATGTTCTCTTATACTACACATCTATGCATGCATATTTTAGGTGGATAATCGAATATCCTGGAACATAAAAAGTAAGGGTGATGGAGAAATTCTGAACGCATAATTGATTTCAGCATACAAAGGTATATAGGAATCAGCCATTTTTGTGCTTGGGACAAAAATCTTGTTAACCGGTGTTATTGTATGTTATATTTTGATGTTTTTATTGAAAGCCCTGTCTAAATGTGTTAACAGGAAAATGCAGACTTCGTTGTCTGCTAAATGTAGTAATGAGATAAAAAGGACTCTTCGCTCTTAATTGTAGAATAGTTAAAGAAGATTCATATTTTATACGAGTAAACCATTAATATACTGTTATATGCATATGCATATATGGATAGCAGAATCACTGAAATACATAAATTTTGGAAAGAAGCAAAGGAGGGGAAAGTAATGAAAAAAAAAACGGTAGAATTCTATAGGCGAAAAATGTTAAAAACAGGTAATTGTCTAAAAAAATATTTTAATACGTACACATAATAAAAACTATCTAGCCAAAGGCTAGTGCGGAACGTATTTCCGTAAATATTAAATAGCAGGAGACGTGGCTGAAGTAGTAAAACTAATGTAAGTCAAAGAACTCTTACCATTCCAATGTTATATAGCGTGCAATGTTTAGATGTATTAATTATAATGGCAAGGGTATTTTGACTTAGTTTTACTGTTACTGTTACTATTAAAAAAATCTGAACTTTTAGTCGTAGCCTCCATTGAAATAATCCAAAACAAAGCAGTAATGATAGGACGGCGAGAAACCAAAGTTTGAAGTTCATAAATCCCATAAATAAGCGGCTCATTTGCAAGGCAGATGGGCCAGATGCAACGGCATCGACACCAGTTCCAAGGCCGAACGCAATGAGTGCGCCTGTCCGTCGTCGCCGACGCCGCGACGCCGCCGTCACCTGAGAGGGCGCAAACGTCACCTGAGAGCGAAGGCGCGCGCGCTACACAGCTATCCCGGATCGTTATTCGAGGAATAACCCCCGTCACCACCCCTTTAATATCCGCTAATGGAGGCCCAGATCCGGTAACTGAGGGAACTCTTTCCTCTTCTCGTCTCTTCTCCTTTCCATGTATGAGAGAGTGGATTGAATACGCAGCGGGAATTTGTGTCCAACTCGGGCGTGACCTTGAGTTACACCGAAAACCGGCGAAATTATGTACGTCTATTACATCTTTTATCTAAAATCAACTATTTTACACTAGTTGCAAAATTTGCTGAAACCTCAAGGCGTACACGCTGGTATAACTTAATATGTGCAGACTAGTAAGGTCAGAGTTAGGTGGATCGATATGCATGAATTATTCAATAGTATGATTGCGGAAAGTGAATGAACTTTTTCTTATGGTGGTGAAACGGAGAGTGGCAACCTCGAAACACACTCCCTTAATTATACGTATTAGTATGCAAGAACAGCATGTCAACAATATAATGACGACGCTGCTATTGTTTTGTGTATTATTCAGCGCTCGTTAAAATAAAAACACTAAACGAAGTTATATTTTTTTACTTCGACAACAAAAGGAAATAGTGCTCGCCGAAATAGTCTTTACTTCTATGTCTTCATTACTGAGAATGACAACTAGCGATAGCACTGCAGGAAAATTGCTAACTATAAAAGTTAATTTAATTGAGGCAAGATAAATATGGATGAATTTGTCAATTTTTAAAATACATCTCAATGGAGTTATGCTTAATAGTTTAATATGTAAATAGTTATATATTATCCTTACTTTAGCACAAATTATCAGTTGCACTAATCGAATAATTATTATAAGCGCCAATTACCAATTAATGCAATTTGACTTTCTTCTTAACTACTGGTATTCGTGTACACCGTTGTTGATAGTTGTTTGTTGCTTCTGGCACTAAGTATTGTCTGATATCGGTGCCGTCTGTTTAGGTTATAGCTTATTCAACGCCTTTTATCTACTATATTACTTATTTCATTAAAATTATTTCTTTAATGACTCAAATAATCACGGTTTTGGCAACTATATTAGGCTAAAATGCCGAAATGTTTACGTATACAATCCAAGGAAATGGTTGCAGCGTTAGTAACGTTCTTCGAAGAAGAACGTGATAATATTCGCATTCACGGGCAACATTCGATACCTTTTACGGCAGTCAGGGAAGTAAGTAGTGTATTTGCACAAATATAGTGTTCAAAGTATTAGAAGCTATGTAATTTTAGCGTGTTGCTACAGCTTTAAATATTAGCTTATCGTATGTTAGTGCCGTATCACAAGCAATAAAAAACAATGAACCCCTCACAGGTCCAAGAACAAATCTACAAAAGCCTAAACCTGTCTTAGGTATCGATGATGCTACCAAATCATCGATAAGGAATGTTATGTTTGAAATGTATCGAAATAGTAAGTATATGATATATGAGCAAATGCAAGAGTCAAATTTTTTGCTATCATATACTAAAAATTTGCGCAGTAATCTTTTGCAGTTTGTGTATTTAGACGAAACATGGAATTTTGAGAATGGCTCTGTTGGCCACTGATCACAGGTCAACACTCGAGATAGTGTTAAGAAAATAAAAACTGATGGCAAAAGGTGCGTACATGTACAAAATTTATAGATTAAAAGCTTATTTTTTTAACTATTTTTACATTGTTTTGTAGATACATTATATTACACGCTGGATATCTTGATGGACTTATACCGGACGCATCCCTGATATTTTGTTCGAGCACTAAAAACATTGACTATCATTGAGAAATGAATCATGAAAATTTTATTCATTGGTTTGAGTATCACCTATTAAGACGTCTTGTAAAACCATCTATGATAGTTATGGATAACGCAAGTTATCATAGCAAATTGCAAGTTCAATGTGCTTCCGCAAGATGGAAAAAGGAGGCGATTCAGAACTGGCTGCGAAATAATAATATTTCCTTCGAGGCTGATATGTTAAAGACACAATTGCTTCATTTAGTTTCACTGTAAGTGTGTTTTCTGTATTTTACTTATATATATTAATATATTACATTATAGGAATAAACCTCAAAAATCATATGTTGTTGGTAATGTGGCAGAATACTATGGTCATAAAGTCCTGCGCCTCCGTCCTTATCACTGAGTATTTAACCCAATTGAAAACATTTGGGAAATCACGAAAACTTAAAACAGACACATTCGTCGCGATAGACAGGGTGCTGACAAATGTATTAAAATGTGGAAAGAAGCCTTAAGCACTATCATAAAGGCAACATGGGAAAATACAATTCGACATACCGAAAAAATTTTTTGAAGTCGTGGGATAGGAAGGTAGGATTCGACAAAGAAGATGTGAGCCAATTAATCATACGCCTTGGAGAAAGTGACTCGAGTGACCCTGATAGTCGATAAACTAATGAATAAAACAAAAATGTCTGTGTATTTATTTATTACAAGAATTTAGTGTAGCATCCATCACATAATTAACGCTTACATGCTTTCATTGTACACATACATCCTCAGATATTCTTCCATGTTTTGATTAATAGTCAATAATTTTGAAATTTTTCTCAATACACTAATAATTAGTTTTCTTGATGTTACATCTAAAAGCTAATAAATGTTATCTTATACTATATTCTTTCTCATTTCTTTCTTATTAGAATTACTATTATTTATATATTTATCACTACTATTTTCATATTTTAATAAATATAATAAATAAATAATAATAAAAAAATAATAAATTTTAATCAATACCCACAACAGAAATTAATAACATAGCCTAATATATATTTATTAATTGAAAGGTCATTCGCAACGTGATTTGGCAACAGTGCCGTATAGGACGTCATTCACAATGAATGACGCGCAGCGATCTGTATCTTGCCTGTTCTATATGTAACCTTTCTGTACCTACTCTCTAACGTTCATTAAATTTTTTATTAAATACGAACAATCTTTTTCAAATTTTACGGCAATCCAATAATAAACATTACGTTAAGTAAGGCAATTGTCATTCGTACTAGGTTTCATTTAGTGCACAGTAGTTACCCAGGTAAAACACTATTTCGTTTTCCAATTAAATTTGTGATTAAAAATTCTTAATGTACTAATTCACAGTACCGGGAATTCCACACACACAAATTGATTTAATAAAAATCGGTACGTATGTTTCGAGAGCACGTGGGCTCCTATTGTCACGGTGGTGTGTGGAATTCCCGATACTATGTTGTTTTTTTTTGTTTGTATCCTAATGCAGAGACTTAACACTGCGGCCTTGAGGCCTATTGTATCACTCTACTTTCTCTATGTATTGTGGTGTGTGTGTGAAGTGAATGGCTTGTTACTGCCTCTCCTCGCCGTAAGAGGGCAGGCAGCAGTGTTGATTTATCCTCAACACTGAAGGGTACCGGGAGAGGTACCGACCACCTTTACTGTCGATACTGTGTGTTAGTAATACCAGCCCACAGTACTTGCAATTCTTCAATACTTAATTTATTCGTGATTATTGATTGAATAGAGTACAAAAAATAATACGAGGCAGTCGCTTGAAGTAGATTTAAAGCAAAATGCTCTCACTATTTTAATGGTTAAATAACTGATAAATACATGTTTCGGCAACTAAGTTGCCATCTTCAGTAGAAACTATAAAAAGCGGCTGCATCGGTATCTTATCGACCTTCCAAAAAGTATCGTAAAGTCATTATAATACAAACATCCAAGGAATAAATTTCTTAAATTATGTTTGTACAAAAAAGGTACCAAACAAATTTCGTTACGTATTGAAACGTTTGAGCTGCATTATAATTTTTTGATGCCTTTATGATTTGTAATGCACGTACGAATTTACGAAACAATAGAATATATTTTTAGTTTCATATTAAATACAATAAAAGAAATTCGGTTCGTGATTAAGTCCATTGTGCCAATTTTGGGAAGTTTAAATACCTTTTTGCTTTTTAAAAGCTGTTTTATCGTAAAAATAAACTATTTACTTTTTCTCAATTATTATAAATATATATGTACTGCTATAATCCTTTTTCTAACACCTGTTGGTAAATCTTTATTATTTCCATTTATTATTATCAGGTTTGTCTGTAGCATAGGCGATCTTGGCTACTATCTTTCTGATTTCGGATTATTAATGATGCGCATACGAAATTGTTAAATGTCTGACCTCTGCCGGTAACGTAGGAATTTACACTTTGAGAGACCCAGCCGGTGGCAGATAATGAGACTAGTTAATACATAGTAAATTCACAATAAATTCTCACACATGACACTATAAAATATACATAGGGGTTGGAAGATTTCTACAAATTTACTACACGGATTCAAATCTTAGCTACAGATCTTATGTGTCAAATATCCGCACAAATCTTTTTGTAATTTGTCATAAACGAATTCATACAAGAAATAGGGCGGGCAAAGAAGCACAACCGCAGGTTCTTTAGGCAATGCTGGCACCGAAAAAGAAGAGAGCCTGCAGTTGATGTGGTGTGAAGGGTGCAGGCGTAGATTTCAATCAGATGTAAAGGTGAGTAATTGTTGCGTTACTAAAAAACTTGAGAGCTTGAGAAAACTTGAAAACAAAAAAAAGCATAAAAAAACGTCAAGTGAAAATCTATAAAAGCTAAAGTAATAAATACACGTAAGTGAGAAGTCGTCTAAGGAGTAGAAATGAAACTGGAGATTTGATGTTTAGATAGAGAGAGGTAAAGAAACATCGAACGTTACGTTTAAACATTACAAGGATAGGTATGTACTTATAAATCCAAATTCAAATATTGTCAAAATTAGCTGCATTTCTTTTGTATAGTAGCGTATTTACAAAATTCTACTTATAGCTACCACTAGAATTTTGATATTTGTAATTAAATTTTCATATATGTCTTGATTTTAATCTATTAAGTTTCTTACTAGTCGTATTATTTTTACATCGAACCGTACTAACAATAATATAGAAATTTTAAATCATTTGTGCAGTTGTGTCACATTTTGAGGTTGGCGTTAATCAGAAGACCTCATTGAACAAGATTCTGAGCTACCTTAAGGACCTGATATTGTTTAATGCACTCTAGGATGCCATCTGCTCTACAAAAGGACCTAGAGGTCGCAGTAAAAGGGATGATTAATCGAACCTGGTGGATGACATCGCATAGCCAAGTAACTAGGTATTAATCAGAAGTCACCCTTGGCACATAGCTCGTAGAATTTAATAATTTCTGTGAGGTCATATTGTGTGCAGTCAAATAATCGTATATAATATTGATACGAACTTAAAGATAAGTTACTGGACAGGCTTTATATCGAACATTATTGAGTATCTAGGTAGCTTGTTGCGTTAAAGTAAATGAAAATAAAATTTGACATATACATTTCAAAACTTCTGCCTTTATGAATATCAGTTGACCATAATTCCAAATGTCCCATAAATCCCATAAAAAGCAATTTTACAGATAAATGGCTTTCAGTTTAGCTGTCGGAATTAAATTTTGTATCACTAAACAAAATATTGTTAAACGCTAAATTTGTTGGACACATTTCCAAATTGCATTCTCAGCTTCAGCATTGCGTTAAGCACTATATCATAACATATACTAGTATAATAAATAAAATCTGATGTAAAAAGTGCTCTTATCAGTCAACTGCTAAGACCCTGCGGGTGTCGATTAACAAGGACATTTTGGGTTGATGAAAACTGCCTAGATAGTGTATTTACAACTGGGAAACGACTTTTCCTTGCATTATCAAGGATATTCGTAATCGCAATCAAAACAATCAAATTCACGGGTAGCAGCGTAAACTCAATTAACCCGGACCCAATTAGGCAACCCCCTTTAATATTAATAATCCACCATTATATTCCTAAGATCTTCGTAAGTTTGGGGCATTCAGTGCTATTCGCCGCCAGTTAGGAAGAAGGAAATCTTATATTTTGGCATTCAGATATATGCACAGTTGAAAATTTTGAGCATTCATTCAATTTTGTGTGCGGGTGAAATTTTTTGTGTTAAAAATTCACACAGCAAAGTAATACATTTCACACAACTGCTCGATATAGGATTGTGTAAAATATACTTAACACAGAGGCTGTGCACAATTCACAAGCGCTTTTGGTGAACGCAGGACCTTATAGCCGATTGCCTGCCTAACTTCTTTCTAAGAATAACCCACCTATGTCAATTTTCAAGTAATTTAAATTTACTTATAAAGTATATAAATCATGTAATTTATCTAATTTCGCAATTATTGGACATTTTAAACTACTATTACCTACATATGCATGTACTCCTACCCTACCTATTGATAGAATAGACTTGTCCATAGTATTAAGGTTTGTCCACACATGATCTGTGATTTGGCGGTGTGCGAGAGGGAAGGGCAATTTAGTAGCATCTCGCTTTTCTGCAGTTGTACGTTGTTTGGTTAAGTGTAAGTGTGCAAGTGCATAAACAAAAAAAAATTGGTATGTTAGCTACAAGTTTGAAATTTAAAAACTGTGCTAAATGGGCCTTAATAGACGAAACGATGGACTATGAAGGCGTCGCTCAATTGGGTAAGTATATTCTTTATGCTTAATAATTTTGTAAGTAACAAATTTTCAATGATTGACGCAATTGGCGTTTCTGAAAAAAGAACTAAAGAAATATTTTCAGAATAATTACTTTCTAGTTCTTGTACTTTGTACTTATGAAAAATCTTAGATAAGATATACAAAATGTATTGACATGTTGTGTATTTTTACTAAGAAAAATTGTTTCTCTTTAAGTTATCTACACTTTACAGCAAAAGTTTTAAAAAATAAGCGACCTACGTATTCTAGACTTTTTCCTAAGTTTTAATACTAATAATATATTATGTTCCAACCAAAGAGAAATTTAAGCAATTACAAGAGCGAGATATCCAGTTTCTGGATAAAAATGGTGTACTTATAGAAGAGGACTTTTTAGTGCTCTACGTCAATAAATACATTATGTATTTATCTTGTGTGTTAATAAAGGAATGGTGAACCAAAAAAATTGTTTAATTTATTGCAATTTACCCAAATTATGTGTTGAAAAGGGACACAAATTGTGCGTTGAGAATTAACACAGTTTCTGTGTTTAAAATTTACACAAATTGTGTGTTGAAAATTTACACAAAATGTGTGTTATTTATTCACCCAAAATCTGTGTGAAATTCTCACTGAACCTTGTCAAAGTTTAACACAAAATTAATTTTATTTGTACATATCAAGTGCGTGAAATCCTCACAAAAATTGTGTTCAAAAAGTAACACAATACATGTGTGACACATTTACACAATGCGTGCGTGTTAAAATTTCAACCTAATTCGGCTTGTTGTGTGCCGCATTTTCTAAGTCATGAAGAGCTCAACGACCTCGTCCCCGATTTAAAGTTGTCTAAGAAGCAAACCGAACTTCTAGGTTCCAGATTAAAAGACTGGAATCTTTTTCAGAGTGGAACAAAAATTGCCCTTTTTCGTAATCGCCATGCAGAATTTAAGAATTTCTTCTCTATGGAAGAAGGACTTGTATTACGTAATGACGTCCGTTCTGTTATGAAGACGCTTGATCATGAATATAATATAGATGGGTGGCGTTTATTCATTGACTCTTCCAAATTAAGCTTGAAAGCGGTATTACTCCACAATGAAAATAAGTTCCCCTCTGTTCCTTTGGCGCATGCAAGCGATTTGGAAGAATCTTATGACAACATGAAGCTTCCTTTGGAAAAAGTTAAGTAACGACTTTATGTGTAATATTTGTGGCGATTTGAAAGTTGTTTCACTTTTGCTCGGCATGCAACTCGGTTACACGAAGTATTGTTGTTTCCTCTGTGAATGCGACAGTTGGGATAGGAAACATCACTATAAAAGAAAAGAGTGGCCAAAACGAACTTCACTGACACCAGGAAATAAGAGTGTCATTGGCACCGCACTTGTTAATCCTCAAAAGAAAATATTTGCCCCCTTTGCCTATTAAGCTTGGGTTGATGAAAAACTTTGTCAAAGGTATGGATTGGTTTGAATATGTGAGGAGTAGGTTCCCTAAGATCAGTGATGCTAAGGTAAAGGAAGGTATTCTTGAGGGACCCCAGATCAGACAGCTACTTCGAGATGAAAAATTTAATGAGGCGATAAATGGAATTGAAAAAGCAGCATGGTTGTCTTTTAAGTAGATTTGGGAGGGCTTCTTGGGAAATCGTCGACTGTTAACAATTTTCTGGTAACTTACGTGATGAAAGCGAAGGTTTCCACAGCTATAGCCAGTGTAAGATAAACATTCTCCGAGTTCGGACCGTCTAATAACTTAGGTGTTCCTAAGCATCGCCTTTTAACGAATGAAAGATCACCATCTTGTATGGCTATTACGTAACACAATAATAATACTCCTGACAACAAAGACCATTATAAGTACTGAAGCTTTGAAAAGCAGTTAAAGTGTTGCTTATAAAATCATGCATTCTATTCAATAAATGAAATTTTAGTGCATACGGAATTAATCTTTGTAAAGATATGTAATAGTTATAAATATATAATTTTTTACGGTTTGTGAAGGTTAAGTAATATTTTGTCTGTTTATATATTTACTTTACCACTGACATACTTTCTCTGAAATATTTTCTTCTTTTTCATGTACTTTTGTTCACTTGTCTTATGCTCATAGACAATAAGATTATTAATATTACTTGAATACATATTTCGGCAACTAAGGTGTTATACTCAGTAGAAGCTACTAAGATATAAGGCATAGACCTCTTTACCAGATCACCAGTGGAATAACTCTTAAATACAATGTTTTATTATTTCCAGCCATTGACTGAGAACTGAAGTTTTGGAGATATCATGAAACACATGTTTTACGGTTTTTCCTAACACGTACCACTGTCCGTTAGTTTCTCTTTTTATAGTTGTTTAGTAGTTTATGGTTCTCGTTCCTTTACCCAGTCATAGTTATAAATAATTTACTGGAGAAATACACTTTCAAATTTATTTTCAGTAATATATGTAACAAATTATAAATAAAATAACCAAGAATATTGTAGCCAATTTAATAAAATTAAGTTTTGAATTAATTCAGGATATCCAGAAATATGTGAAAACGAATTCTGTATTATTTAGTTATTGTTGTGGATTTTTATTTGTACGTATGTACGTTTGTATAGGTTTTGTAGAAATGCAAGACGAGCAGCATTCCGTAAACTTGTAGTTTCGTAGCAACCCCTGTCCGGCTTGAGGCCACAGACCGCGGGTGTTTAGCATTCAACGGCCGTCTTCACCTTGTATTGATTGCCGCAGCCCCGGTACAGTCTGCACCACTTCGCCGCTGCCAAAACTAGAGACGCGTTATTTCACTCCGGTTTTATTTACAGCAGTCTAAATGTAACATTAATTAGATTTAATGCGCTGCGGACCGTATTGTAACTTGTGCTTTTACATCCTTTTATTAACTATGCATGAAATTTGGCAAAGTACAACGGAAATATTATTATTATTATATTCCCATTATTGGAACGAAAATTGTGCAGTTTCTTATTTCAGTATCTTTCAGTATGTTTTCAAAACTAACAATTTCCTCACGTTACGTTTAAAATCGGTTTCTGAGAGAAACAGCATTGCCATTTACAAAAATGTGTGGCCCACCTTGTATTTGCATAGCCCATGTGTCTTTAGTAGAACCTTATATCGTTAAGTACATAACTTACGAATTGAAAGCACTGCTTTAAAGGGAATTTTAAAGGTTGGACCCCTAATTTGAATTTATTTTATAGTCTACTTAAAAAAAATGTAATGGTATATGTTGACAACGTAGTACCTTGGGTAAAATTATCTGCGCATGCGAATGTTTAGCCACTTTCCTTACACGATGAAATGACAATATTATGGGCCATCTGAATACGACTAGCTTCTTAACAGGAAATTTCAACAGTTTTCCTATTTGTGAAGAAGTATTTCCGGTATGCAGTAATTACCATTTGAAATGTTTTTTTACAAAATATTATTCAATTAAGTGACAACATTATATAGTAATAATCATTAGTATAACAAAAACAGTTCCTCTTAGGCAGTAATCTACAATAAAATAATAGGAGGGGCTTTAAATAGTAGAATCAAATCAGAATATCATAAAATACAAAAGTGCTCTAATATTTTATATAATTAGGTACATTAATATTGGTATTTGTAAATGTGTATCTACTTTGTATTAGTATCTACTTTGTATGTAGCATTTTTAAAAATACTCCCAATTAATCAATGAAAAATTTAATCAATATATGACTATATATTATGAAGGATAAAAGTAGAGATTTATGTGTCGGAGACAAAATTTGAAAGGGTAAAATTCTAATTTAATATAATTTGCAAATTAGCTGAATCGTTTTAGCAAGCGTACAATAATATTAGGAAATGTATCTTCAGTATATTTTAAGGAAGGAATAATAACTTAATAGTTCTTTTTTGAGCCTTTTTCCTTAACTAATTCAGTGTAACTTTTATGTAAAATTTCAAAATCAGATTCGTGTTTATTTGAAGAGGTATCTTGAATTAATGTCTGGGATATTAGATTTTTCTTTATCCCTCAATATTTCTTTAATAAATGCTTTATTTTCCCTTCTTTGCATTCCTTGACTGCGAGCTGACACTTGAGCCTTTTCATTATGTTCATTGGTGAGATACAAAGATGGTACAGCTGTAAAAATATTTTAACTTAAAAAAACGTACCAGCCTTATGAACATTTATTTCGAAAAACAAAAATTCTTTTTTTAATTTTTATTATCACTGAACACAGTATTAAAGTTATATATTCTAACTGTACGTACCTGTATGTTTTAAAACTCTGGTGTAATTAAATTGTAATAACTCAGCTTTTAAATTTCTTTGAATATCATCTGTAAAATGAAGTGAACATATTGTACTAGTAGCAGGATTCCAAAGGTTTTTTCTATGACATGCAATTATCCACTGCTTCCTGTTTCGGAAATGAATAAAAAGAAACGTTCAATTTTTGTTTTTTACAATCCATATAGTTGCTTTTGCAAATTGCTACGGCACATCGTTGACCTTGGCACGTTTAAATTTAGTTCTTGATTAAATCCTTAAAACTTCTACTTAATTACAATTTTATTGCACGTTTAATTCCAGAAATAGAAACGATGAGTTCGTAAGGGAACTATTTATCAAGATTTATCCTTACAAACAAGTGAAAAACTTAAATAAAATTCAGTATCTTTCGATGCAAAATATAGGCTGATATAGACATTGGGAAAGTGAACTACGTCGGACGACCCTCTTTCGTTTCTCTCCCCTCAACCACAAACTCACTTGGATCGGGCAACCTGTATAAGTTTACCAACCTTGCTGCATAGGTGGCTATGTCACTGCCTTAAGTTCGGTACAATGTGTGCAGTGACAGCCGCACAATGTCGGTTCCGATCGAAACATACTCCAACATTGAAGTGCGAGCGGTCATTTGGTTTTGCATGCAAATAATGCAACACCTATCGCAATTCATTAAAAAAAATATAATATTGGCTTACGGAGAAGGGGTTATGAGTCGAAAACAAGTTAGTGTTTGATGTAAACAGTTCAAAAGAGGACGCACAGCTCTGAACGATGATCCCGAAGGTGTGTGAAAAAAACTATCAACAACGAAAACGGATGAGAACCTAGACCTGGCTCCTACTGATTTTTATTTGTTCATTTGTCAGGTAAGAGCTTTGAAGACGACGACGAAGTTCAAAAGGAAGTACGGCAGTATTTTACAAATTTACTTCGCACCTTTTACGAAGAGAATTTAAAGAAGCTTGTGCCTTGCAGGGATAACTGCCTTAACATTGGCGGCGATTATGTTGAAAAGTAGCTAACAGTTCACGCGATTATTCATAGTTAGCGTATGTTTAGTTTCTATAGATAAAGTAGTATTTCTGTAATTCACAAATGTACCTTAGTTACCGGACATCCCTCGTAGTATCTCTGGCTAAGGTAAAAACTTGAAAGATAAGGCCACCACATTATCAGTATAATAGCCCTAAGGTTTTTCTCAACTACAGTGTCTACAATAGTAGACACAGTATATTACAATAAATTTATTAATCCGGTAGAAGTGTTTCGGGAATATGTGGATTCTATTGTCAACCGTTCGATCGAATTTGTATTCGTCATTACTTTTTACATCATTATAAATTGATTAGTTCTGGACACGTGGACAATTGTTCCGAAGTAATCAATTTAGTATGAGGTGAGGACTGATCTAATAATTTTTTTCCTTACATTTTTTGTTAAGAATGGCAACTTAGTTGCTAAAATGCTTATTTAGAGTCCACTTATTCTCTCATTGAAGTCGTATGGGCAATAATTTATTGCTAATGTAAAAAATTGCAGTTGTTGACTAACTAGAGAATCTACATTTAAGTCACTTTGCTGGCGGGTGGGGTTAACTGCCCGGCAGACTAGCGGCGTTGCAGCAGGTGTATAAAATATAGACTTTCTAGTTATGACTAAAATAGACTATGCCAGTTAATCTCAATTTTCATTCATATTTTATATATGAGTAAATAGAAACGAACACCTCTTTTCAATATTTCAAGTATACCTACTTGCATCATCTTTCAACAGCCTTGCATTAAATGTCTTCTCTCCTCTGCAATAATATTGTGAAATGCATGTGTTAATTATCTTTGTAACTAATACATAATGAAAAAACAATCGCTAAATGCTAATGCAAACACAGGGACAATTCAAATTAACCTTTTACTTTTCGGTCTTGGTAGGCCTTGATTTTATATAAAAGTTTCTTCTTCAGTTTTACAGAAACAATATACAATGCCAGAAAAGTATTTACATTCGCGAACGCACAGAAATATACACGCGAATTCATAAACATAGACATATCGAAACTTTCCGAATATGTAATAACATACATCTTTTACCGCGTTCTTGGTCGGTTTCCCTTCGTACATAAAATCTTAAACTTTCGCAATAAAAATGAACCGGTATTGTGTATACGGGGGGTCGTAAAAGACGCAACGTAGAGAATTTTGTGCGCACGTAGGGCCTACGATTCTGTGAGCGGGGAGTCTCCCCGAGATGCAGAAAAAAACGACGGGGTTGACAATACGCACTTAAGTGAGACGGGTGCCCGGGGGCATCATTTACATGACAAGGGCTCACGCACAAATGCCAAATTCAACGTGAAACATCCAATAAGATGAACCCCCTCCCCAACGTTACGTCGTTCCAGCATAACTACCATCAGCGCGTATACGGGTCCTGCACTATTATTGATGTGGACAAGTACGAATTTTTATATTAAATTCTATTTAGTTTAAATTATACCTCGCGACTGTTCTATTAGGGGATGTTAGCTTTAAGGGGAACATTTGCGACGTTAATCTAATTCGGAAAGAATATACCCACGATAATACAACTATTTTAAGGGCAAAAATAGAAAATAAAGAAAGCAGACATTCTTCAAGATTTTTTGCCATTTATGCAATTTTGTTTTATTTAAATAACAAATGTAAGGAATTTGAGGTAACAATGGTAGCACATTTTTTGTAGAACATTTAAATGTAACGGAGCTACTTGGATACAATTCTTTTAGACAAATAAAAGAAAAATTTGTATATATGATTAGCATATTGTCTTTAGCGTATTGTTAATTTTTGAATTTTTGAAATTTATGATAGTTATAATTGAGCTTTCCGTTTGAGATAATTTGAAACAAGCAATCTATGTGAAAATCACATTTAATCTAACTCTATTGAACTTTTGCATATTCTCTTTAGCTGTTACGAAATTCTGGATTTTATAGGACCTACGTCATATAAAATAGTTAGGCGTACCTAATATGGACCAGACCGAAACGGAAATTTTTCATTTTATATAAAAACGTAAAGAGTAGAACGTTATCTACACTAACGGCTAACGAGACTTTTTTATTATAACTATTGTCATTCAGTGTTATTTAGGGAATTGCACCAATTCACATTTTTTTACTAAGGTGTTTACATATGCACCAATACTTGGAATAGTAGTCGCATACAGTCGACCTATCGGTGTAACAGTATAAATTTTCATAGGTTCATATAATTACATCTGCTCATTAGTATTGAATATTTGTCCAACTAATTCAAAATTAATTTCATATTCTTCCCATGTTGCCGTATATATGTAATGTCTTGTGACAAACTGACAGATAGCTTGGTTCCTAAGAATCTGCAGATCAGATACTTTTGCATGCGCTTGAACCAGTTTTCGAAGCACTTTTTCCACTCCTGTTGAGGTACCTCCAAAATAAGCATTTTGAAAGCATCAACTACTTCTTCAGCCGTCGAAAAACGTTGACCACAAAATTTTTATTTCATGTGCGGAAACAAAATGAAATCATTGGGTGCCAAATCAGGCCTGTACGGCGGATGACCCATTCATTCAACTCTTTCAGTTGGCAGAAACTCTCCTGTTTGTGCTGATGTGTGTGAGCTCGCATTGTCCTTGGTGGAGAATGATCTGTCTTCGGCGGTTGGTTTGCCTTATTTTTTCCGAATACTTCTGGCAAACAAACAGTTACGTACCATTCAGAATTGACCGTCCGACGTTGCACCATTGGTACAGTTGCAACACGTACGGTTTTTCCGAAGAAACAGTTGACCATTTGCTTTGAAATGAACCATCCAACTTTTGTTGGATTTGGCTCATCCTGAAAAATCCGTACAGTTGACTGATGTTTACTTTCGGGCTCATAGGCATAGACCCGTGATTCGTCACGTGTTACAATGTCATAGACATGTTTTGAAGTACCGTGATCGTATTTTTGGAGCATTTCGTTCGACCACTCCTCGCTTTTTTTACCGATTGTCAAATTATGTGGAATCCAACGCGGGCAAATTTTTTTGACGGCCAAATGTTGATCCAACATTGAATGTATGCTGGTCGCACTAATACCCAAGAATACCTCAATCTCACGATACGTCACATGCCGATCTTGCAATATCAGTTCATCAGTTCATCGATGCACTATTGTTGAGATAATCCACCTTGATAATTGTGAGAATTAATCACACGAAAATGTTCTCGAGTTAATCCCATTTTTGGCCAAGATGATTTTTTTAAGTTACTGGAAGTAACACAAATATCGCTTGTACGTCAAAATGTTCCTGTAAAAAAGACCGAAATATACGCTATAGGCGTTAGTTGTCAGGTGGTCCAGGTGTTGCACGCATATTCCGGAAATATAAAAGGCATCCCTTATTTAATCCAAATAGAAAATAAAATCTTGAAAGTCACTAAAAATTACAATAAAATATACAATTTTGCTTGAATAGTGTACGTGTTTTTGTACCGCTCGCTTCTCAGTTTCCTTTTATCAAATTTTCGTTTATCTCAACTGTGATTTAATCGACACCTCATTTAATTAGGTAAGCTTTGAAGCAAGGCGTCATTTAGTATCTGGTGTAATTTAAACATGTATGAGTTGGCGGCTCAGGAGGTGAACATATGAAGGTTGAAGTTTGTTTCCCAAAAGCTGTCACCCTTCGATCAACAAATTGACTTGTTTCGGGGATTTTATGATAAAGGTGTTGATTCGTAATTATCCCGGTACTTCGTTCTTTTTTCGCGGTCATCCTGTATTACGCAGAATAATGTCGGACGTTAAATGGCAGGGACGGAACATGTAGTGATCAAATGGGTAATCAAGGGCAGAGAACAAATAGAAGGAAAGGGACTCCGTGCTTAGGACGTCACATTTCAGAAGCACTTAAAATTTTGCTCGGTTAACATTTTTAACGCCGATATGACAGCTGTCACCCACAATGTCGCGGTTCCAAGTCAAATATTCCCCCATTAAAGTCTCCCTTTTTCGGTTTGCCCGGGGGCCTTTTCACTACCTCTGCTCACCCTCTCGACTGGCGAAGAGTCATCATTAAACCGTTGTTGACTGATTGACTAATTGTGCTTTCACACTTCACTAAACTCGCTGTGATATTTCTTTTAATATATACCTACGCCCGTACAGAAAAAAAAATAGAAAAGCTTATAAGTTTAATTCATTTATAAAATAAATGTTAAAAGTTAACGAGTTGGTAAACAAAGTGTCCAAGAAAAAAAATTGATATCTAGTTCCAATTTCAGTAATAATTACACTTAATAAGATAGGTAATGAATTACACAATATACACATGTAGTACCTAGATACTAACGAGATGGCATGATCCTGTGAACTAATAGTTCACAGAATCGATTATAAACATATTTATACCATAACACATTTTCCTAGGTCGTTTTCTGCTGTTATAATTTTATATCAAATGACCCACATATTAAGAAGGTAAAATTACGCCTAAAACGAGAATAATTGGATAATGATAGAGTGAGCTGAGCGTTTTATTTCAAAAACGTAATAATAGTGTACACTTGATGGTTTAACCCTAACAAAGACATCTTGTGGTTACTAAGTTATAAGTGCACACAACGTTTGCCCTGTATCACTAAATAGTATGATTAATGTTAGGAAGGTTTTCGAAATTAATTTTTTCTGTTGTCCATTAGTAAGAAAATAGTGCGTCCGATTCCGGACAGTGATACATTTTTGGATTACAAATTACATAAACTTTTAAATGAAATATTATTCAACTCCTAGTGCAATTTAGAAATTTCAAGGTTGCCATCCTAGCCACTGGAATTAAAGATATGATCATTTGTATTAACATAATTTTACAGTCATACGCAGTATCGGGAAATTCACACCACACAAATTGATTTAATAAAATTCCGAACATATGTTTGAAATAATTAATTATTTCAAAATTTTTACTCGTGTAAAGAATATGCATCAAGAAAACAAATTTCTTATAGAAATCATTTTAATTAATAATAAATTTGCTTTTCAAAAATATGCATCATCGATTGGCGAGTAGGATGCAACATTTCTGTTCACACCGGCAGAAAATAAATAACAGTTTCCACTCCCTTACAGATGGCGCTAAAGATATATTCATTAAGAGATGAGATATTATGCATACCAACCTTTCCTTCATATACGGGTTAGTATTGAAATTTGATACCACCATCTAAAAAATCATTAACTACCTGTAAACGGCAAATGGCGCATGTGGTGTCGGCAAGCACATTTTACTTTTATTAAAATAAATTGTTTGTTCTATGATATTACGTATCAATTATTATAACGCATATATGTAACTAGCTATAATACAATTTATATAAAAGGTGGATAAAATTAGTTTAGATTTTTATTTTGTAGTAAACGGTGTAGGATTAGTATATCGTGCTGCACTTATATGTTACTACTAGATGGCGTTGCCATCACAGATGGGTTTATGAGGTCGGTGTAGTGTATAATTTTGTATTGGACTCTGAGTACTCCTCTTCAATGCGAACACATCTTCAGTAAACTTTCAGATTTTACTAATGATTTTCGTGAATAGGATCAATAGGTACTACGAATGGGTCCCTTGATCCTTACCGGGACCCTCATCGTCCTAGGTACTTTATAATACCTGGGCAATTATAGTTTGGTATAGTTTTGTGTATAAAAAGTACATAGAGTAGTTAGGTAAAGTTAATTTCTGCAGATGAGGCTAATCATCTCCCATTTATGCTTAACATCATATCCCCTCTATCTACGGGTTAGTGTAGATATTGCCATCATGGGTATTTTTCTCTCGGTGGAGGGGGAAACGTTTAGTTTAGTTTAATCCCGCGCCATCCTGGCACTCTTGTCACTTTCGCCAAACATCTTTAAATTGAAAGAGTGCGAAGGAAAATATCCTATGCATGAGTCGTAGGTGGTTTAATATGTTAATTGACCGTTAAATTGGAAATAATTATTGTTAATAATAATAAACACCAGTAAATATATTTGCTAGAAATAATGTGCAAGAAATACTTTTGAACTAATATGCATTTTGACTATTATTTTTATTTATAATAAAATTCTTTTTTGTGTTTTAGGTTTGGTGCGGGAATATATTATTGTGTGCTCTATGCGGCAATCGCAATCCAAAGGTAATCAAATTTTTGCAGGTGCATGGTATACGTTTGGAAAGATTTGGATGTGAGGAGCTAAAATCTTTAGATTCCAAAGTTGCATACATTACATCTACATTTTAGTGATTTGGGTATAATATTTGGAAGGATAAAATTAAAATTTCCAAGTTCCAACCTTAAATTTACTAGATAAGTTGATATATGATGCATTAACACTAGCAAATATAGAGCAATAATTTGTTAATACACTGTTTGTCGGATTAGGTCTTATAATACTGGCGTCTCACATATTGCCCAAATACAATATGTTGAAATAATTGCATGTACATTGTTGATATGAAATTATATATGATATTAATACCTCGTTTCAGTATTTCACGAGACTTCTACAAAAGCTAATTCTATTAATAAAGGGTTTGCCAGAATGAACGGATGGACTTCACGGGGCTAGAAAATTGGTAAGTTTCTGAAATCTAAGTTTTATTGTTCCATAAAACAGCAAATATTGCAGGGGAGTTTAGATATTATCGAATTGAAGCTCGGGGAATGTTTAATAACACTATGAATTTAAAAGTTTCGTTTATAAATACGGAAACCTAAAGTAACAACAAAGTGCTATACTAATACTAGGTATCACACATTTTTCTCCACAATTATAAGGTATGGCCTTGGTCCGGACCAATAAGTAGTATTCCGCCTATACAGTTGGATACATATGCGATAATTCATATTAGCTGAAAGAGTTGTAGTTCTTTCCGGAGGAACATAGCACATTCAATAATATACAGTCGGGTAAGTGTATGATTTTTTTTTCATTAGGATTCATTTGCTTGTTTTTGCAAGAGTTTCTAATTCTCACACAGTGTATGCTCCTTAGCGTTTCTGTGTAATAGATGTCAATATCACTACCTTAATTCCAGAAAACCATTTCGCATTAAACTGGCTACTATTACACTCACCGAAGAAGCAAGCACTAACAAAGCGTAACTGAACGGAGCAATCTTGGCGAAGCTGTTGCTGCTTGACACTTAAGGTGGTAATCAATTTTTACTGTAAGGAACCTAGTGCAACCATTGGAGATAAGTTCTTCATTTCTATAAGTTATACTAAGATTATATGATTATTGTGTTGTAAATTTAATGAGCTTTTCCATGTTTAATTTTATAACGCTTAAAGCTCATTTATTTATAATGTTTTTGTAATTTTGTGTTTCAGGATACCAATGTTTGGAGCCCTCAAAACTATAGACATCTGATCTGCAAAAATCGGGCAGTCATCAATTCATTTATTTCTCTCAGTATACAGGTTCGTGGAGAATTTTCAGCTTCAGTATGTGGCGTGGTTTAATTAATTCAAAAACCGTTAGTAAATTTTACCGAGGTACTTTCGGAGGAGGTAAATACTTTGAATTTACTAATTAAAAAAATATCTGATTATTTGGTGCGTCAAAATGTTCTTTCATGAATATGGTCCTTTGGCATGTAATAGTCATCTGTTCGCCCAATGGCCAACAGGCTTCTCAAACCACACGCCCTTAAACTATTTTTTGAGAAAGTGAAATGCACAATATACTAACATATTGAAGGTGCAAAACAGAGTTAAGCATGCTACTCACGAGTTGGAAGGAAGCAAAATCTTAAGAGTCGGAGCATATGCGAGCGTAAAGGTGTGATAATCAGATGTATGAATTGAAGATCGCTGTTCCAATTATTTGATATCAAGGGTGTTGGTAGCTATAGCGTTACTCCACTGTGATTTTTATGGTAATTTTGGTAAAAAGTTTTTATAGGCTATAATCATGTTACCGCTCCTCAAACTCTATTTATTTTGCTAATGATAAATTAATACCAAATTTTACTAATTAAGTAATTATGTTATAACAACATAATATGGTCAACGATGTTAGACTATAACATTGCTTTATTCTATTTTTACTAAAGAGATAAATGCAAATCCTCAAGTTTGTAATACGATGCTAAAAAATTGGCGGGGTATTGCAGTCCTACACAAAGAGTCCCTGCATAGTATTTCGAGAAATTAATCAATATTATTGATAAAAAACTTACGAATTTTTTTTTAAAACGGAAAATATGAAGTACCCGCCTATTTATTAGGAGTACACTACAATAATACAGTAATAAAAAAAGCAATATTATGGCTACTTTAACATCATTGATCATCTTATGTTTTCATAATATACTTGATAAAATTTAGCTAAACCCTTAATTAAGAGATTTTTAGAAAAGGCTACAGTCATTTAGCAGATGGTCGTAAGAAATTGGGGGGGGGGGAACTGTATTTAGTATCATCTACACATAAACGTACTGCCTTAGTCCATAGCAATTTGGTTGTAATTTCTCGAAAGCAATGCTGTCGATTTCAAATTGCATAATTGCAAATTACATAAGATTTGAAATGTGGCAGCACTTAACACTAGTATAATTTAGGAATTTTGGAGTTGGCTCCTCTGCGGTTAGGAGATTGAAGATGCGGAGATCTTTTGTTTCCCAGAAGTTCTCCCTTCCATCAAAAGCTGACGTATTTCAGCAATTTATGGAAAAAGTGTTGATTCTTAAATATTCAAGGTGTTCCGCGGACGCCTGCATAATATCACTTATCTTCCGCAACGAGTACTTTTAATTGGGAAAAGATCGTGGAACTTACTATGTTTCTAATTTCGAGCGGTAACTTTAATAATAATAATAACACCTATGTTCAAGTTTACGTATATACAAATTTCACGTATGTATATACAAGATTCACATATTTATCCTACCTACATACTTCTACAAAAATGCAATTGCTTGGAAATTATTATCTATAGCATACACCACAAAATCAAGCCAGCGGTTTTACCTGGTACGTTAAGAAAACAATGGATATCTTTCACGCTTGCAAACTATTGGCCTTGGCGTATATGAAATTTCAAATATGATTTTCATTGATTGTAGTTATTGAGTGAAATTATTACCACTGCCCTCCAATTGAAACTGTTAAATTATTTAATTAAAAGTTCTCCTGGGCAAATTTTAGACTATCTTTGATAAACAAACTACTTAGGATAAATAAATAGCTGTAAGTGATTTGTATTCCACAAGCCCACATAACGAAATGAATATGCCATTTAGACCAATTTTCGTCACACTTGTATTGGTGAGAAGTATAGCAACTAAGTATGCGACTTAACCGTAAATTCTGGTTTAATAATGTCAATGACACGTACCAATTCGTAACAAGGTAAGTAAATAATAGCATTGTAATAAATAATGCAACAGAAAAGCATGCATTGTAAAAATTGTCGTCGTACCTAAGCACGTGTTTATTTCCCCCACCACTTTCCAATGGCTCTTCGAATTATGGCGTTTCGCTGCTACAGACTCTTCGTTTTTCATTCTTCTTAATCTTATTAAACAGTGATTGTTAAGCTTATGCGGATAATCGAAGGTCCTGTTGTATGCCGGACATGATATGAGGGAGAAGAATCTATTTAACGTACACCCTAGGGACGCGATAGGTGATGAAGCATTTGCACTTTTTAAACTTTTTTAACTAATTTTTTTAACAATTTTCTGAATTTGGATGTGTGATTTTTGTGTAAAAGCTCGACTTGACTCTTCGACTGACTTGAGAACACTGGATATATGGTAACTACAATGCTTTCCCTTACCCCGCTGAATTTCTCCCGAGCACGAGACAGCGTTTGCATGTTAACGTATTGTTGTTGTCTTCTTCCTATGCATAGACGGGGTCTGTAACGCTCGCCTTATCGTACATACAAAATGACTACTTTCTATGCAAAAGTATGAATGAGATACGCGCCACGGGTACGTATACATGCCATGTGCTTTCTGTTTTTGCATATACAGCGTGTCTTGATTTTACTTTATAAACAGATGTTTCTGGTTAATTATTTCTTACACTAGAAGCTTCTTGTAAATAAGGCGTTTTCATATTAAAACTCTTACTAGCAATAATTAATTAGTTTATCGAGATGAAGGTAGAATTTGATTAATATTTATTTTTTGGTATGTACTCTCGCCTCGAGCCTTTCCAATTTAGTCTTTACAAGTGAGAAAAAACTATGGAACGTCAATTGTCAAAAAAATTCTCAAAGAGCTCCGGGAATTCTTATACGGTGGGAAATCTGTTTTCAAAGAGTAGTATTACAGTACTATTACACTCTTAGCAAAAAACAATTTGGTAACCAGCTAGAGAAAGATAGCAAAAGTAATCAAAAACTGTTATTTAGAGTACTAAAAACTTGATGGGCAATAAAAAAATAGAAAACCTGATAATTAAAAACGAACAAGGAGATGTGCTTACAGACGAAAGAGATATTATGGAAAAGTGGATGGAACATTTTCAAAAACTGTATAGTGCAAGTTATGATGCAGATCACGAAGAGGAGAATTCAGAGACGCATGAGAAGGTAAATTAGTACACGAATGAGGATAATTGTATATGGGTAGAAGAATTAACAGATGTTATACGAAGTCTCAAACATGGCAAGGCACCGGGGAAAGATAAAATTACAGCGGAAATGATGAAAAACATTCGCGAAACAGGTACAAGATTTTAATTAAGAATTTTTAATGAAGTTTCAAAAAGGAAGAAGTGCCGCATGAGTGGGAAATTGGATTAATCGTACCACTGTTCAAGAAAGGCGACAAAGAAACTGTGAAAACTACACAGGCATAACGCTAATTAGCACAACAATGAAAATATTTCAAAAGAGTGTGGAAAGACGATTAAGAAAACAATTTGAACCAACTTTAGACAAAGAACAGAGCGGATTCCGGGCAAATAGAAGTACTTAAAACCATGTGTTAACCACAAAGGGAATTATAAACAAGAGAATAGCGAGAACTGCTTTCAAAAACGTTATCGTTTGAAGATGATGTCATACAAATCGTGGAAGTGTCAAAGACATTCACTGTCGCAACAAATGGATGAATCTATATACTTCTCCTTCACTTAATTTGTAACATGACTTAGCAACTCTACTTGCAATTAGTCAAATCTCTTTCTTGTGTACCCCGAATGAATGCTGCGTGCAAATTGCAGCGAATATGTATAGTACTGATCAGACACGCGCTATGAGTCCAGTTTATCCAAAAGTTTTTACGTCAATGTGGGCGCTCACCAGCAAAGAATATCGTTATGGACTATCTAACCGCCCAGTCTCAAAAGCCCACCCGATGGAATCTTCTGTATGCTGATGATGTACCTGAATGTATCTGAAAGCAATCCAGAATTACTGGAAAACCTGGAACAAAAATTATTAGAAACCGATGGATTGCATATTAGCAGATCCAAAACAGAATACATGTCCAGCAATTTTGACCGCAGCATCTTCAACTTGCCAAGCGTGGGTCTTATGAATGGGAATCGCCTAAAGCGAACAAATTCAAATACCGTCAGAAATGATTCATGGCATGATAGATGATAAATTTTTTTATATTGAACGACCTATCGTGAAGCAAACGACGTTCATTAAGTGGAATGTGGTATGACCCAAAAATGTTTGCTAAAGATGAAGGAAAAGTATAACCGCCTTGAGCCCCGCAACGACGTATGGCAGTGAAATATGGGCAGCGAAATAGATTCATGAACAAAAGCTCCACATAGCTGAAAAGCGAATGTAGCGCTGGTTTGGAGGTGTAGTTTGAAAATATCATTTATAGCAGGTAAAATGACGCACGTCTAAGGCGTACAATCGCGTAATGCAGTGGCCCGAAGACTATATAGTGAAGAAATGTCTTTCCATCGAAACAGAGGCCACCTGGTTAACGGCGGTCCAGAGGGAGGTTAAAGCTAGTGTAGAATGACGACATGTGGCTAGGACAAAGAGGAAGATTTAGTGTGCCTAACTGCAGTACGAGATCATCTTCCACTTCTCTAACTCCTACAGCTGAAAGTTAAAAGTAGGGGTAATTTCTAATTACTGCTACCGCCTTTCCATACCTCGTTTCAATCTCGTGATTTTCTGAAATTGATCGATCACGTACACTAAATGCTACACTAAATAGACTACATACTACAGTTACTGTGTTGATACTTGTAAAACATCTTCTCCAACTCCTAAATTTCGCACCAATATCTTACGGAAAACTCCCCTAACGTATATTTATGTATAGAAATGTTAATGTTTTTTTCTGAAATGCTTCTTATAAAGACAGAAATCATAGATATTGATGTTAAAATAACGTGCTCTATAAATTTTGTTTCTAAAAGTTTATCGCTTATTTTGTATCAAACTGTAAACACATATTTAGTTTAAACAAAATAAAAGTAAAATCGAGAAATTATTGATGCAACAGCAATCTGGAGTAAATCTAGGAGTAACTTCGAGTTATTGGTTCTGCCTATCCGTATCTCATTTCAATCCCGAGATTTTCTGAAATTGATCGACCACTTTCTGGCTACACTAATTAGACTACATACGGAAATACAAAATTAAACCCCTACAGTCACAGTAACAACTTTGTTACTTAGCATTCTTATCTATTATGCAAAGAATCTGTTCAAACAATCTGTTAACAGAAGAATACTTTTAAAAAAGTTATTTATATTTGGCATTGTTTTAAACAAATCATACGTCTACTTCCGCTATACGGATAATCGTGGTATATTTATCGATCGAAATTTTACGCTTAATTTAACGTCGGTGCGCCAGTATAGTGTCCCTTATTAATCCGATTTTATTTGCTCTATACAGTTATCACCCCAACGTCGGCCATGGTGAGACTAGGACGTCTGTTTGAATCCCGGGGGCATTATTTCACACTAACCAAGAGATGCTGATCGGATCTATTTTGTCTCTCCTGACAGCCCTTATTTTAAATATCGAGCCACCCTTAATAAACCGCACTCCCACTGGTTTCCTGAAGGTACAATAACGCGTGCACAGGAAAAAGCACACCCGCTCCGATTACGGTGAGGCTCTCTGCTCTCGAAAGGAAAATATTTGGAATTAAGATTAAATACGCATCGGGCAAGGGAGTAACTAAAATTCTACATAGGTGTATTTTTCTCTTGCGTTTTAACTTAAGTTTATATTGCCCCTGGCTCATGGTTAGACACGCAAGTTCCCATAAGTTGAAAAATCGTACTCTCTTTGTTTTAAAAATATACTTATGAACGGTGGAGTTGAATGTCGGATGTTATATATTTTATATGTTTTGTGGAATTGCCTTTTGGACATAGCGTCCGAAGCAACTTTAATTTGGCAGCGTAGTAAATCTCAGATAGCGATTTTTTTCGTGTGCTTTCTTATTTTCAGTTCGACTGTACTTGATTTGTGTGTTATTTTCACAATGAGGAAAAATTATCAAAAATGTTTTGTAGAACAAAATGCCGTAAATTTAAAAATGTTTTCCAGTTTTGGACAAAGTTGAAAGATAGATGCAGACATAATAATATACCTATTTCGTTATCAAATTATCTCCGTATTACTTTATTTTTTTATTCTAAAAATACGCCAACATTTCATGTTGTCTTCAATAACAAAGTCTCCAATGGGAGGGGTGCGTTTGCGATAACCTCCACGATGCACAAACGTGTCTCGATGTATACGATTCATCACTGCACTCTCGTTGCGGTACTGGCAATCTCTGTATTCATCTGTATATGAGGGAAGTATAGTAATAAATACGAATGAGAGATACGCAGCTCCATCTGTACGGAATTATCGCTACGATTACTACCACACAGGGTGTTGACAATATGTGTCACAAATTTTGACGTAGGATAGGATTGCCCAAAATATCTAGAAAAGTCTTAATGGACACGTGTCCACAAATGGACGCTTGCGAAAATACAGGGATTTATTTCCTTTTGTAACATTTGTGCATTTGTTTCCTTATTTTTTTTTTATTCTCATCTTCACAGTTTCTTATCGTAGTCGACAGATTTTCTGTAACGCATACAGCTTGTAGTTGATATTCAGTGGAGGGTTGGTGTACAATCTTACGAATTCTCGGAATACCTGTTTACTCTAACATTGAATTAGGCGATATGCATTTTATCTGTAGTCGCAATAATGGGAATGTTAGAGAAGTGCTACGTCAATATGTTGACGCTCATCCCAATAGCCAGATCCCTTAAGTTGGTGTTTTTGTAAGGCTGCACCGAATATTGCTTGATACTGATCCATCCCTGAAACTGTAGGGTGGGTACTAGACCTCTTCTTCTTTGGAGAATCATCCACGAACAGCGGCCTTACCCGTATAATGTAAAAGGAATCCACGCTCTAAATCCACCTGACACTTTTCGTTTTTGGCCACCGATTTCTGCGCAAAGGTGCTGAGGAGCCCAATTTGCTTGCCAATATTCTTTTTATTGCCGCAAAAGCAATGATCCTCCTTATCTCCGAAACTGCTCATTTTCGGACATTAATGTTCATTAGGACTTTTTCGCGTGTGGCAATATCATCCCCTCAAAGTTTGTGATACTTTTTTAAGAAACTTGTATATATGCACCTATTACTTAATTGATACCTCTTAAATATACCAAAGAGAACTTTATTTAGTTTGGGATAAGTAACGTGTAATTATATTTTTTTGCCTTCTAAATGCTCTCCGTGAATAAAGATGCTGCATAAATCACATTGAAAAAACTAACAAACGAAAAATGAACGAGAACAAAGGTGCTAACAATGTGATTTATAAAACATAATAATAAAAATAATCAGCATGAAATTCGAGGAAAACATGAGAGAAGCCAATAAAGCGAAAAGCCAAAAAAGGGGGATTAAAACGGGCAGTAATAAAAGAAGAAACGAAGAACAAAGAGTAGTGTAAATCGAAGTATACAATAAGGACGTAATAATCTAACTCAACTCGAACCGCCTAACACCCCACAAGTTCAGATAAAGGGTTTGCTAACCGATGGTGCAGGGAATATCATTTTGCAGGAAATTTTATGTTATTTTTTTCCATTAAAATGAATTTTAAAGTTTATAAATAAGTTGAAAAGAACGAACAGTTCGATTACCTGAATTATAACGTAACGTCATTTAGAATGACTCTTCTGTATCTAAGAAATCTATTCATTAAGACAGTATACAACTCTTTTATGTCTGTAACCATTGGTACATGCTTAATGTGGTTAAGCGATTTTGGTTAATTGAACTGACTTACTTAATAAAATCTTGTAATTACCAACAATATATTGTTCAATAAAGCTAATAGTTTGGACATATTCTTTAGTCATCGCAATGGAAACTATGGATTTCCTTACAAAAAATTTCGTTAAACCCATATTTGTTTAACAAAGTGAATTTGTTGGTTGATGCATTTGCAAATAATTCATTTAAGTAAAAATTATTTCTTTATGCTATTTTCCACCATTCATTCCTACATAATAATACTGTGGATGTTCGGATTGATTGAAATTATCTCTGGGAATCTGGTTCTTCGAGACGAAAACAATATTTCATCTGGAATTGGGATCCCCTCCAGTCATCGACTGTACCACCTTCGCAAGAGGATTGACAGGGGTTAATGTGAGCGCGTCATATCTGCAGCAGTAGTAGATAGAAATGCATTTCAGCGTGGGGCCTTCCTATTACCGAGATAGTCGAAGTCGTCGGTCCATAGATTCATATCGGAGTCGAACGCAGTAAGGTGTGATTGGGTGAACACAAGTGCGCTGATTGGATCATCCGCTGCCACCTGACGACATATCTCGGCTTTATTGTTACGATCTGGAGTATATTTTTTTGCGATTTTACGGTTCGATAATGTAAATGGAATTTCGGATCTGATATGCTACAAATGTAAATTTAATTTAGAGGTGTGGCAATATCAACTCTTATGCTCATATAAGTAAAAACAACAAATATGTTGTGTATTCTAAATTGATTTACTTATATTAACAATGAATACAAGTATAGTTTAAATTGGAAGTATTGGAGAGATAGCAAGAACTTTTGGGCAATATAGTAAACACACCGTATGAGATCACTCTTTACCTCGCAATAAATGGATCATCAATTTCAAATTATCTACATTTATCTCATGTCCGATTTGGATATGTTCAGTAACTTTTCACGATCTCCACAACTAATTTTGTAAATTCCAGATTCTTGTTTCATATCCGGTTTATCTTTTCGGTTTTTAAGGTCACGTATTGTGTGCGGTCATTTATGACAAATTTTCATGTTTTCATGCTTAACCATGGGGTAATTTTGAGAGTTTATTCCATTTAGTGCATGTTTTTAACAATAGTTCTATTTACGTTCATTTCCGAACATCGAATGAATGAATTTATTGAGAGGTGAGGAGTGATTCGATTGAGTGTGTTTGCTAGAAGTACTGGTTTACATTAGATGTGTATTATAGGAAGAAGATTCTGTTATAATTATCTACTCGATGCTTTTCATTTATTTACTGACGAAACCTACTTTGTCTCAGTTTACAGGCAAGTCAAAAACTTTTAGAAAGTACGCTCATTTTGTTGGTTATTCAGTTAAAAACAAAAACCAGCAATATTAATTAACCAACACTTTACTTTTCAAAATTTACTTTGAGGTCACACCTAACTTTTTGCATTCCAACAGCTTCATTTTAAACTTTCAGAACTATTTTAATCTGCGTTTCCGTTCCCTCTCGGCGTTGTTTGCCGTGAAGTGAACGGCTGGCAGTGTGGGACAAAGAGCGGGTTGTAGTGTAGCGTGCACCCCTTCTGTGGTGGTGTGTTAAGTGTGTGTGTGTGTGTGTGCGGGATGAGAGACACCTCTAGTTCCAGAGCGATGACTCGATCAATCAAGCTCGTGATTAGAATTCACCGCACGTACGGATAATCTCAGTTTTGCATTATTTTATCTCGGCGGACACTCTTAACTCGCGTACGCCACCAGTATTAGCCTACGTCGATCTATAATTGGTAGTGACGTATTGGTATTACACTGGTACCATATGCGAGCATTTCTGTATTCATGTATCTCAGAAAGGTGGTTGAATTCGATGCAAATTAACTAATAGTTCGATGTCGATCATACAGTAGTTTTATGTTGGATTTTATTCTATTAGATCGCGTTTTAACTGGAATCAGACTTTTACACATGGAAGACTGATATACAGCGTGTTTACGATCTTGTGATTTTATTCTCAAGGGGTGATTAAACATCCTAAAATAAGGTCATTAACGTAAATATATTTTAACAAAGTTGTATAATAATGGTGATATTAACGTTAAAAAAAATTGTACTTTTTATTTTTAAGTGGTTATTAACCACAATAGAAAAGGTTTTTAACGATAAAACGATTCATCAAAAACTTGCGCAAAGTAAATGTAAACGATAGGTAATTAGTGATGCTTTTACTAACTAGACTGATGTCTGTAACTTTTCCCATCTGTCAAGCTGTTTTATTAGTTGTCACTGCATTGCTGGTTTGACGTAAATTTTTCCGAATAAATCCTAATAAGGAAAGCAAAAATGGTCCATCACACCAACAGTAAATACGTTGACATGTTGTTAATTTATTGTGAAATACATCTGTACAGTATACATGCTTATCGTATTATTCTATTTATGGTTCTATTTTATTAAACTTCGAATACTATAATATTAGAAGGGATTCTCGGAAGCGTTATTTGTTTGTCAATATCAAATGTATTAAGCTATCCCTGCTTTGTTTTCGAAATACCAATTCAATTGTGTATTAGTGCATTTTATTTTAGGTCATAAACTCAAACAATAACCGATACCTGGGGGTAATTTAGTTCGGGATTACCAGACCCTATTCATTGTATATATGTTTACACAATATTTGTTAGTATTTGTATTTATTCATTGTATTATTGTAGAAGTTTACTGCTATTACCATAAAATCTTGTAATTCCTTTCCAAGGTCATCACTTTAATTAGTTTTGAGTTTTAAGAGAAATTTCAGGCAATTTTGCGGTGGAGGAAGCGTTTACTTCTAAACGTAACATTATTAAGAGATCAGTTCCGTACCAGCATTTCATACACATACACCTTGTAACCAATTATTTAAGTTTAAGTGCTGAAATTCGTATCCTATTACTATCTGTTATTTGTGAGCGTTGGTTTAATTTATGTTCAGTTTCTTTATAAGTTTAAGTGAAAGCTATTAAAGTTTTAAAGGCCTGCACGTATTTTATTAATGTTCACTGCTCCTTCGAACATATGCAATTAAAAGAAAACGAAAACTAGTGTTGGAGTTAAATGATACAGTCCTCGTGAAGAATCCAACCGCGTAGCTCCAAACGCATCAACCCAACATATATATTTATGCGGTGTGTAGTGATCCTGCTATTTAATTAGTAATTTGGATAAAAAGTAACTTTCAATCTCTAATTTTATTTTATCATTAAAGAGACCATTAGGTATTTAGGTATTTAAAGATCTATATTCATTTTAAAATGTAGAAAAATAACATAGGTGCTTCAAACGCCGCACATTCGACAAAACATCACGCACATCTGTGTACATTTAAATGTATTGATACAGGCTTGGATGCATTCCCGAGGCGTCGACCAAGGCAGCATGTCACGGTTGACACCAAGTGGTGACGGTTGACCAGTGGAAAGTTCATACTCAAGAACTCGCGTCAAGTGTGGGTACATTTTGTAACACCTTAAGAGTGCTTTCGCGGTATGTAAGTATCGAAGCCGCATTAAGTGCCTATTACGCGTGTGTTTAGTCGCGGTTCCGGTATGCCCTGATCTTCTGGGGTGATGCTACAGATACCAATGGGAATTTTGTACTGCAAAAAGGGTGTATTAGGGCACTAATGCCCTAACACATTAATCTCTAGTGTGCTGGGGCACTAATGCTGAATACTCCTAGTATGATGAGTGTACGGTAGAGAACTGTATTTAAAGCATTGCCATTTATCCACAAAATAAAAATGGGTGCCTTTCTTATTGCGTCATATTTAAAAAAAACAAATATCTCCGCATACAATGTATATAATTACAAGACCTAAATAGAAATAACTTTGATATCTTTGTAGATGGTATAAAATTATACAATGACTTAAGTAGAATAATACAAAATTGTATGAACATATCGTTGTCAGTTTTTGAGTTATCCTTGAAGTTGTATTTATATGTAAAGGATTGTAATTGAAACAAACATTATTGTATCAGCGACGTCGTGGAATTCTGTTCATAAACTTTTAGAATAAAAATTCAAATTTTTAAAGTGTTTTTGTACAACTTAAACACATACTGTTCCATTGCTTTTCAGATTCTAACAAATGATTGAAAGCAATAGATCAGACACGCTGTTATTAGCGTGGAAGCAAGTAGAAGCATTGCGACATAAAACCGTGTGTGACCGAAAAATCCTCACTCCTAAATACATACAGATACTTACAGGATAAGAAATCACAATAATTAAGTATTACATGTTAAATTAAACGGCCGGATAACAAAGGCTTCTGCGTAGGTTCCAGATTAATTACATCGACGTAGTACGCAATACCTCAATCTAATTGATTTCAGAACCACGGTCGTTCCCGATATACAAAGAATAATCTTCCGTAAATGACCTCGCGCATGTATTTGCATTATACACCACACGCCAGTGCAATTAGTGAGTGACCCGTGATGTTATCCACACACGTATCCATCTTCACGTCCCATTCTACGAGCGGTATCATCAATCAATCTAATCATTACCGCTGTAGTGATAATATATCAAAAGATTTAAGTACTAGCGCATCGCCCGAGGCGCGGGAATCTATTTCGTCGGAATACTTGGCGTGTGGTTTTACTACTAGTAATAATAGGAAAAGGAGATGAAAAAACCGTAAGCTCTAACAGAAGAAGAAGCTATTTGCTTTGTGAAATTGACACGTAATATAACGGCGGTCAATGTCGCAATGCCTGGATAAAATATTTGTTACTACTGATGCGTACATGTGTTACTATTGCGGTATAAATCAATTTGTGAAAGTAAATCTGGTATGGGTTTGTAGTTTTAGATTTATTTACGTGTAACCAATAATATACACACATACATACAAAGCAAAAAACTAACTTATGTAACTAAAGCTATATCTATAAAAAATTGCGAATGTTTATACTCTTCCCCTTTATCGGTCAATTTATTTAAACAACAACAATATTTTTAATATTTTTTTAAAGAGATAACTATGTACACTCGTGGTCACATAAAAGTTTCCGACCTAAAATCGAGAACTCCAATATTTTCAACGTTAACAGTGTAGAAGAGTACCCGATGTTCGACTGCTATTTACATAAACAAGTATTTATTTGAGGTCGAAAATACGGAAAGATTTACTACTACGTTAAAA
>JARFOC010000394.1:716623-755665 GCA_031763485.1 Osmoderma eremita | reverse complement strand
GCTGAAATATTATCGTAAATAGGATACCAGGACACATTCGACATTGAAGTGAATGAAAAACTAATATAACGAAATAATAAATATAAAACGACCGACCACTTTCTCTGCTGTACTACCAGAGTAATACCATTTAATTATATGGACCCTTTCCTTGGTAGTGAAAATTATTCTATTATAAAATTTTGTCAAAGGAATCAAAATAATGAATTTAATTTAATAGATTTCAAAAGTAATAATTTAAATAAATAGAAAATAATGTTGTAAATTAAATTTATAAATTCCGAAAAGGAAAACTAAAAGCCGCTTGAGTAACGTCAACATAAATGGTATGCGCGAATCACCGCTGTTACGAGCATACTAAGCTAACTGCTACAAGAACAACTCCTAGTCATCCATGCACCCTACCAGCGCAGCACGACTGCATTCGGGAGATTGCCATCGCTGCTTGATGAAATACATTACTTATAGACGGCTTTAAAGTTTAGAAATGGCCAGCGCTGTATATACATATACACATATCGAAAGCTACGCATAATAAAATTTTATAGGTGCTCAGGGAAAACAAAATAGGGGTATTATAGGTTGAAATTGATCACGTTTTCAAGTTTACTCTTATTTTTCAAACAATTTTTTATGTGATATTCGCATAAAATTTGTTTCTTCTATTCTGTAGAGTATGATAAAAATATCAGTTTTTCTTTGAAAAGTCAAAGTCAACTACGAAATCCGTTCAAAATTTTTCCAAAATATTATACACCCGTCTTAAGTCAAATAGTTCATTCGACTGACAGAAAATGAAATTCTTTTATTGAACCAAATATAATGTTAAAAGATAATTGATTGATTAAAACTATATGATAAATAATTGGCAGTTTTTTGCCGACTTCCTTATCATATAATCTATAGCATCCGTATTACAAAAATTAATAAGGTTCATGCCTTTCCGTATATCGTATGCAAGATATTTCTACAGGTACCCATTTTATACGAAGTCTGCGTCGTTTGTGATCAATAGCAAATCTAATCCTTTAGCGTTGTCTTCAATATACGTAGACGATGTTTAGAAAATTTAATGCTGAATATTTATTTGTAGTAGGTATACTTGATGTTATTATCGATTGCTTTTAACTCAACATGTATTCCTTTAAGGAATCGTGAAGAAATTAAGATGATATTTTATTAATGCATTATAATAATGGTACGCGGATCAGGTCAGTATTCGTTTATAATTACTTGATAAATTTATCCATACAGTACTAGTGAACCAGAACTACTGCACGAGGGATGCCTTTTATATGACGGGAATAGGCGTTCCAGGTGCTGCCACCTAACAACTGACGCCTGTATCGTAAATTTCGGCCTTTTTGACACTATACTTACTCAGAACATTTGGACGTACAAGCGATATTTGTGTTACTGACAGTGGCTTAAAAAAACCATCTTGGCCAAAAAGTGGACACAAATTGTAACAAAGTAATGACACGAAAATGATCACGAGTTAGATCATTTTCGTGTCATTACTTTGTTACAATTTTCGACGTGAATTATCTCAACAACAGTGCGTCGAGGAACTGAATTCGGTATTTGGCGATTAAGCACCATCAAAAACTAGTGTATATCGGTGGTACGGCGAATTTAATCGTGGCCCTGCTTCATTCACTGTCGAATTTCGTGAAGGTCGTCCAAAATCAGTTGTTCTTCCGAAAAGATATTGCAAGATCGGCTTATGACGTATAGTGAGATTGAGGTATCCTTGGGTATTTGTAGGACTAGCATACATTCAATATTGCATCAACATTTAGCCGTAAAAAATTGTTCGCGTTGAATTCCACATAATTTGCCAATCGATCAAAAAAAGGCTCATGTGGATTGGTCGAACGAAATGTTTCAAAAATATGATCACGGTACTTCAAAACATGTGTATGACATAGTAACAGGTGACGAACCATGGATCTATGTCCATGGGCCCGAAAGTAAGCAGCAGTCGACTGAAGATGAACCAAATCCAACAAAGTGGTTCGCGCACGAAGCACTTCGAAGCAAATGGTCGCCTATTTCTTCGGAAAACCCGGACAACTGTATCATTGGTTCAGCGTTGGACGGTCAATTCTGAATGGTACACAACCATTTGTTTGGCAGATGTATTCGGAAAAATAAGGAAAACCAACCATCGAAGGTGGAAAGTTGAATTGATAGGTCATCCGTCGTACAGCCCTGATTTGTCACCCAAAGACTTCTTTTTGTTTCCGCACATCATAAAAAAATTACGTGGTTTCCGACGGCTGAAGAAGCGCTTGATGCTTTCAAAATGCGTATTTTGGAAGTACCTAAATGGGAGTGGAAAAAGTGCTTCGAAAATTGGTTCAAGTGCATGCAAAAGTGCATTGATCTTCATGGAGAATATTTTGAAAAACAATAAAGCCATGTACTATGATTAATTTTAGTTTCTGTTCTCTATGCCCGATATAAAAGGGATCCCTCGCTCTACCTCCATATGACATTTATAAGCTAGGAGGAGTGATACAGTAATTACCTATTTTTGTTGTACCCAATTTGAAAGTAGCTTGTAGACGAATTTAAACACAGCCAGAAATGAAGTTATGTATATTATGCAATAAAGTACAGAGATCGGGGGGCCGATTCTCGAATCTCGATTGATGATTGTCGTATACGACAAATTTGACCTTCACGTATACATCCGTGAACATTTCATTCCACATTTAGCTAGATTCGCATGCGACAATCATCAATCGAGATTCGAGAATCGGGTCCCAGCTGTCAGACATTTGCTAAGCAAAAAATGGCGGCGCCGATTTCGTGTAGTTAGTTGTGATACTGCCTCAAAAATATCAAAGTTGATTGGGCCACGTCACTAGATTGAAGTGACCTGAATCCTCATAGAAAAAACAAAGGAATGGCCATTGCTTCTTTACAAAGATATCCGGTCGACATTGGCATCTTCATGGGTTTTCTATCACACGGTATACTACCGCATATGAAAATGGCAATGATTAGCGGCATGGTATGTTAGTATTACGGTTTGGAAACAGTAACAAGTGATTATAACGATATTAAATGTTGCAGAAGGTTCCACGCAAGAATCTCTGTTATGAGGGTTCCCGAAGTTGGACCGTGTCATAGCAAGATAAAATCCTAAATGATATTCTACAAAAATTAAATGAAATAATAATAAGGTTTTCCCTCTAGCGTGGTTAACACTAGTGATGGGCGAAAATCATTCGAATGATAATTCGAACGATCATTCACTTAAAAATCATTCAAACTATTTTAGCTAATGTGTGCCGTATTGGTCAAGTGGGTTGGTTGCTAGACTACTAAATTGAAGGGCCCGGGTTCGATTCCCGGCCGGTGCCACTAACATTGATGACGTTTTTACGGCCACGGCTCGACTCAGGCTGTAAAAATGAGTACCTGGTAGTCAAATTCTGGGGTAATAATAGGCGGTCGGCTCGCAGCGCTTGCCACGTTACAGTCCGAGTGTACCGAGAAGGCTAACAACCATGGCAGACCCACACCCTGCCTCCCCTAAGAAGCCTCGAGGCTTGTTAAAAAAGGGACTATTATTATTATGATTGTTCGAATGATTTTGCCAACCGAACGATCATTCATTTGAATGATTTTGGCTTAGTGAATGATTCATATTTCGGTTTGTAATTAAGGTATTTTATTTCGAGTTATATTCGAAGTACTTATAATAATAATACTAATATGCTTTATTGTCATGAAAAATTACAAAACCTAAGTAAAATTGCAACTAAAAATAGGTACAACAAACAAGTAATATATAGTGTTGACACACTAAGTTGTCAAGTAAGGGTAAAAAAATACAAAAATTTAAATTTAAAATGTTGCCCTCCTCCAAAAAACTGCGTAAAGGGGTTTCGTTAGGAGGTGTGATTTAACCTTCCTGTGGAAATTTACATGGTATCGATCTAAGCTGGATTGGGAGATGGTTGTATAGCTTGACTGCGTTGTAGATGATTGGGGTTTAACCAACTCTGTATTTGGTATTAGAAGGTAACGATCGTGATTAAAGCGTCTTGTAACGTGGTTATGGTGGTGTCGTTCAGGTAGATCAGAAAGATGTTTACGAACTAGTGAGACGGATTCAAGGATGAATAGCGCAGGGGGAGTTAGGATTTTATGGCTTGAGAAGTAAGGTTGGCAATGATCTCAGCTCCGAAGACGAAATATGTAGTGAATTGCCCTCTTTTGCAGTTTAAAAATGGTATTAAAATTGTATAAAGTACAAGTGCCCCAAGAGGGCAGAGTGTAACGAAGATGCGATTCGAAAAGGGCAAAGTAAGTTATTCGAGCAGAAGGAGGATTAAGCTCCCTGGCTGCAGACCTAATTGCAAAGCACGCAGAAGACAATTTTTTGGCGAGGGAGTCGATATGCAGATAGAGGAATCTGACAGATGGAACTATATTGCTAGTCTCATCTTCGAACACACATGGTTGCTGCAATGCATCTTTATACGGTAGAATCACGGTTTTTTACTTTATTATAGCATGGGCAACTTGAATTGCACCACTTTTTGATGGGGGTTAAGTTACTGGATGCAGCCGATTATAGATCTACTTTGTTAAGGCTGCTTCAAGTGTTGCTAGTGTCGTCTGCGAAGAGACATAGGTGCCCGCTGATCTTTAAATTGGTGATATCATTGATGAATAGAAGGAAAACTATTGAACCAAACACTGAGCCTTGCGGAAGGTCAGAGTCAATTTCCATACACGATCAGGAAGATATATTCGCTCTCATGATCTGTTTCGTATTGGAAAGGTAAGGTTTGAACCATTCCAGAGGAGTACCACGAATCCCATAGTAAGATAATTTTTTTATTAGAATGTCATGACACAGTCAAAGGCTTTAGAAAAGTCCCAGAACACAGTTGCTGTAAAGTGCTTGTTATTTATATTAATAAAGATATTAGTAAGGAATACATTACGATTGTATCTCATTGGATGCCGTTATAATATGTATGAGTTCCATAGCAGAATATTGTTATAGAAAAATACATTTGAAATTGAAAACAAGATTAAAGCTGGTTAAATGAAACATTCACGAAAATTATAGTATATTAGGAATTTACGTGCTAATGGTTTAATTGTCCAATCTTGTTGGTATATATTAATTATATATCACAGTTTTACATTTCATTGAAGTTTATTTATAGGTTTCTATAAAACAATATTTTGATTTTTTTTTTCTTAAAGAAGTATTTATCAAAGATATTTTATATAGTTGTGTTACATTTAAATATTAATTACTATTATTAGCCATTTATGGTCATGTTAATTATACAAATAAGATTAATTACCGATAGACAAAAATAATATTCCCAAGAAGAAGGCATTTGTCAGTTAACACGTCGAATTATCATCTGGAGCCAACCTTTCTTCTGAACAAGCCACTTTTATTGGCGAAACATTGAGTTTTATCTTTCTATCGCACGGTCCAAGCCCGAAAGCGTTTACAACACATAATTGCTATTAATTTTTGTTAATTAGTTTACAAATGCAAAGCAATATAGCTTACAAATGTGTGGTAAGTTACCATACAGAAATTTTTTTTACGAAGTAGCACTGACTTTTAGGTCGTATTTTGTTATCTTAGTTGCAGTGTACATTTATTGGCTTAGAAGTGTATTCAGTAACATAAGAAGAAAATAAAAACGATTTAATTACAACCAATTGACCTTTATGTTAACTGGAAAACATGTCGTAGTGTAAGTCAAGGTAAATATTTTATGTCAAAACGTAAAACTAGTTAAGCACTTCATTACATTATTCTTTTGTTGATTAATTATTCAGATTATTTGAAAATTAAAAAGTGACATTGATATCAATATGATCCACCTGTGCGTGCACGTGTCTGAGTACATCACTTGGATGGGAGTTCGCGCACTGGATTTATTTGAATGAATTTTTGATGGAAAGTAAATCACAACCTTTCGAATTGGCCCCTTTCCCCGTCCGAATATCGAATCTTTGAATAGCCACGAGGTTGGACAAAGCTGAAGAAACCTTGCAAATCTCATCGAAATCGGTTCAACCTTTTAGACGTGAAAAAGGACACACATACATACAGAAGCCTACTTTTATTTAAATGATAAACTAATAAAAATAACTCAAATTGTATATGTATTGTATATATTGAAAAATGTGGCTGTTATTGATTTACATCATCAAATTTCAATAATCCATAATCTGATAATCTTCTCACACAATTCCTTGAAAAAATAATTTATACACTTCTGTCTCTTATTTTATGGCGGCAGTATCCAAGAACAATGTAAATTATTTATTGCATTTCATGTATTTTCTTGCAAAGAGTGTACATAGAGTAATTCCTTTAGTGTCCGTAAGTGTTAATTGGAACCGTATTAATGTATGCCGTGTTTTTGCATAACATTTTAGATAGATATTTAGTTGCTTTTATTTAATTTTATTCAATTCTTTTAGCAACTAATAAGACAGTGTATAGACAAAAAAACTGCTTGAGATTATTTATTAAGTACTTATTCACTGATTATAATTATTATGCATTTTTGCATGCTTCGAAAGTAGATGTAGCAGTATCTTTATTTGAAAATTATCACCTTCAAGTTTCCTATTATTTATTCATACTATATACCTATTTCTAAAACATTACTATCATAATTGGAACTATGTATTTTTAAAATCATCAAAAACATTTTTCTGTAATCAATTATAGGAATTTTATATGTATTTATATGGTTGGATGTACTAAGAAAGGTCTATTTTAAAAGCGAGTCATATCGAAAATAGATATTTTATTATATATCTGCGTCTATTTCTATTTATTTTTGACATGCTAATGCCATTCTGATAATAGATTCTACGTGTAACTCAATAAAACATATATCGACACACTATGGTATTGATTACGTTAAAAATACTATTATTTTGAAACGTTTAAATAATATATGTGTATAGGTACTGTTACTCGACGCTAATTAGAAAAGTATTTTTCTTTTGTATTATATTATGATAAAAAAACCTAATGACACTACACATTATTAAAAAATTCTACTATTAAATCAATAAATCGACTGATATTGGTATGAATATCTTATCTAATACTGTTCAAAGAAATATCTTTTTCTGGTTATGAGATCCATGATAAAGTTTGCAACAACCCGTTGCAGCGGTAATGCGAATTTTGAAATGTAATAATAATAGACTTTCATTTCGTACAGTAGATTAAAATGATAATTCAGACGTTGCAGTTTGCCTATTCGTGTTTGTTCATGCTATTGTGTTTATAGAACATACAAAATTTTAGATTTAGAGACAAAATGGTTGTAAAACAAGTAAAATTCTCCAAACAATATATGTATAAGAGTAGATAATAATTACACAAGATATCGAAATCACATCCTATGATGAAATGACCATCTTGTTTAGTTAAATGTGTTTGGAAATACGAGGGATGTCCGGTTACTAAGGTACACCCTACACACCGCCTACGTCGCTCCGATCAGGTTAAAGCTTGCACGCATTTTAGATGTGCATATGTACTGCATAGGTGGCTATTGTCATTGCCTTCGGTTCAGTACTCCGTGTGCAGTGACAGCCGCACAATGTAAGTTCCGATCGAAATATACTATTGTGAAGTGCGTTTTTTGCATGCAAATAATGAAACGGCTACCGAAATTCATAAGGAAATACTAAAGACTTACGGAGAAGGCGTTATGAGTCGAAAACAAGTTAGCGTTTGGTGTAAACAGTTCAAAAGTTGACGCACAGCTCTGAACGATGATCCGAGGTGTGCGAAAAAACCATCAACAACGTCAACGGATGAGAATCAATTAAAGGTCGATACGCTGATTCCAGAAGATCGTCGGTTGAAAATACGGCAAATTGCTCTATTGGCCGGCATTCCTAAAAGTTCTGTTAGTGAAACTGTATCTGAAAGGGTCCGAGAGATGTGTAGCAAAACTGTTGACCGACCAGTCTAGAGTCTATAGTTACAGGAGACTCATACCCCCGATTCAAAAAAAGACTCGATGACGTGGAATCATCCGAGTTTACCAACACCGAAAAAGTTCAGCAGTCTGCAAAAAAGACAATGGCAACTGTGCTCTGGGATATGCAAGGGATTTTGCTCATAAAGTTTTTGCCACTGAAAGCGACAATCAACAGCGATATTTATTGTCAAATTCTGGAAAAACCACACAAAGCCATTCGGCAGAAAAAAAGGGAAGGTTGACGAAAGAAATCAGGTTGTTGCATGACAATGCAACACCGCACACCTCAAATCAGACGAAGGCTTGGCTGCAGAAACACAATTGGGAAGTTATTGTCAATACGCCTCATAGTCCAGACCTGGCTCCTTTTGATTTTCATTTGTTTTGGCCGTTGAAAGCGCATTTGTCGGGTAAAAGGTTTGAAAACGACGAAGTTTAAGAGGTTGTACGGCAGTACGAAGAGCGTTTACAGAAGCTCGTGCCTCGCTGGGGTAAGTGCCTTAACATTGGCGGCGATTATGTTGAAAAATAGCTAACAGTTCACGCTTGTTGTATGTTTGATTACTATAAATAAAGTAGTCTGTCTGTAATTCACAAATGTACCTTAGTAACCGAACATCCCTCGTATATTTCCACTATTACCGTTATTTCATTACGTATTTCATTATACAATCAAAGTGTTTTTGATCATTAACAAATGTTTACCTTCCAGCATATTATTCCATCAATTATCAAAGTTTTATAGAATCTTCTTGAACTATTTCATCACGATTACATGTTCTTTCCATAAGTTACAACTACTATAAGATTGTCCGTGCCAAATTTATTTATTTAATATTTCTCACTATATCAAACCATTCCCTATAAAATATTTGTTCGGATCAGCTTATTGTATTCAGTTACCTTTATTACTAGTAGAAGTATGAACCCTCTTTAGGTATCTTCTATAAAAATTTTGTTAACCAGTTGGGCATAAACTATATTCCTTCATCAATTTCAGATTTAAGCAATTCCTAATCTCATCGATCACCTGGTGTGTTAAATATGTGAATTGTACGTAATGAAGGATTATGGAAGTCTTGCTAAAAACTATATAATAATCTCTGTATTGGTATACATAAATGCGATTGAGGTCATACCGGGTAGTATATCGAATATACGATACCCTCGCCCTAACTACAGACTGGTAAGTTCAAATTACGTCGCATTTAGTCGACAGGTAAATACAATATGTACGTAGATTTATAAATACATGTATTTGTACATGATACATATTAGCAAAAGTTAGATACTCAGTTTTGATAAATAATGTTGGTGCATAATACATTTTGTTTTGAATTTACAGTCGTAACACTTCCATAAGAAGTGAACGTAATAACAATAGATTGCAGCAATGAGTATGAAGGTATAGAAGTTAATAGTACTTTCCACATCTTAATACCTTTTGTAATATCTAATATGTAAGGAATAATTCAAGTATTATTATTATTATTATTATTAACGTGTTTTATCTGTAAACACTGGATGAAATATTATTCATAAATAAGTATTGATCTAACACACACAGAGAGAACGATTTTTAAACGTGCTGTACGAATTCTGGATTCAGGAAGGAGAATCCCATGAATTCCGTTTGATCGAGATTCATCATGAACAATTTGTCCGTTGGTGTCAGATCCGTTTTCTCCGAAGTAAACTGTTTGTCGAAGTTACTGACATCTTTCCTATGTTTCTATAATGGAGAGAAAAGCGCATTGAAAGATAATAAAAGTTAATTTGATTGACCATAAAACTTACGATTTTCGGCTTGAATGGCGGTTGTATTTCCCTATTCTCGATCTTTTCCCAGTCTATTCGCCTAAAGAAAGTATGGCCTCTTATATCCTCTTCGCCCTGAGAGCTACATCCGAGTCGTTTGTTAGGATTCTTGGTGAGTAGCTGAAATTCGAGTTTGTTTGTGTATTTTCAATATCGTCACCATTGAGGAAATTTACCCCTTTGCAAACGTCTTTTGCTTCTTTAGATAAACCTTTTGGGTAACTGACATTATGGTCAGTTATTGAAGCGAACAGTTCTTCTTCATCTTCGCCGTCAAAAGGTGGCTGGCCAACAAGCATCTCGTACAAGAGAACTCCATATGCCCACCAATCAACCGATTTACCATATGGTTGGTATAATATAATCTAAAAATATTTATGGGTTACGTTTTTCTCTTTTACATATTTAAATATACAACAGGTGAATGTCTTAGTTTGAACCAACGTTACAATGCAAGATAAAATTTTAATAAGGAATCGTTGGTTAGAGAAACGAATTTTATTAGGCACAGATTTTTTCCTACCGAAACGTTAAGACATTTCATTTGTGTTTGTATCTGTTTCTAATACACGAATGACTCATGCCTTCTGATGTGCAGACTATTGTTACGAAATGCCGTATGTGTCAATAATAATGTCGCAGTTAAGTAGTTCGAGAAAACGACCATTGTCCGACCAAGCAAATAAGTGAGTATCCGGAATTAATGCCGGAAACAATGGCGCAAAAATGAAACGTTCTTTACTCATTATTCAGATAGAACTTTAGAACGCGTGTACAATTTTTAATAACAAATGTGGTCTAATTTTCGAGAAATTACCTTTATGATTGATTGAACACTAGAAGTACTTTATTACTTTTACTTAAATAGCGTTCATTTAAAACAGGACATGTCTATACAGGGTCTCCCAAGTTGAGTGGCCTATTAAAATAATTTACGGAAGGAAAAACACAAAAATGCTGAAAAATAAATGGACTGCCCTAGGCCAAAGTGATCTTTCAGCATAAATTATTTTCACTTCTGCATCATTTCTGATTGACCGTCAGGTCGCCATTAATTTTCTTATTTTGTACATTATTCTAAAGACAAAATTTTTAGGTTTCCCTATACCTAAATGTAACCGATTTTAAGATATCTTCAAATTTATGTAAAAAAATCGTTTCGGTAGCTTTTCATTAAAAAAAAATAGTTTTTAGGACACTTACGTTCGTTTCAAAGTATAATCCTTAGGTTTTCCAATCATAGTGCAAATATCCCTGAAAAGGTTACAGTCTGGTCGCAATATGGTGTCGAATGTCATTACGTTTAACTGACTATTACTCAATTTTCTTAAATTAAATACTATTTTTAGATCATGATACACAGAATCAAATTCTGCAGCGATTAGTATTAGGTTTCCCTATACCTATTTCTGATGAGGAAAAATGTAGAAAATAAGGAGAAATGTAAAATTAAGTCACTTTAAGTTCACTTTTAACGTATTAAAAAAAAGGCATGCCTTGAAAAATATTTTTTTGACAATTTAATTTTTGTGTAGAAGAACTTCCAATTAGTTAGTAAAGGATTTTTCTTTATAATTGTTTATTAATATTAGTGTAGGTTTTTAAGTGATAAAATACAAATGAATAATTTTACTTATTCTCATAAATTTTAATTTTTTGAGAAATGGTAGTTAAATCTGCCATTAAAATACACATTTACTAATAACAGGAATACGAAAAGAGATAGGTATAGGGAAATCCAGTACTAATCGCTGCAGAATTTGATTGTATATCATGGTGTAAAAATTTACAGTGTGTTCCATTTAAGAAAATTGAGATTTGGACAGTAAAACATAATGAGATTCGACACCATATCGCAACCAAACTGTAACATTTTCAGGGATATTTAGGTTATGATTTGAAACCCTAAGGATTACTTCTTCAAATCATAAGCAACTTCAATCATGAAATTTTGAATGTGTCTCAAAATATAGGGAAATCTTAACATTGTATTTAGAATAACGTTCATAATCAGAATTTGCAATAAATATTATAATATTGCATTTAAAATAAGAAAGTTAATGGCGACTCTCAGTCAGTCGGAAGTGATGCTATCGTCCATCGATCAAACAGACCGATTGATGATTTGTTAATGTGTTTATTTATGCAAATTAAACACATATTTTGTTCTGAAGAATCAAGCTTGTCGTATATGTACCGAACTTGTAATCACTGATGTAGAAGAATTTCCTTTATTTAATCGTGCCCCATCCGGCTTTTTCCGTGTTTATGAGCCAAGTCCAGTACTGAAGAAAAGCTCGGTGGCGCCTAAAATTATACCGTATGATTAGATGAAGCTACCCATCCTATTTTTGCACAGCTAGCCGTAAGCCAGCAATTCTGGACATAACCTCAAAGTAAGTAGCGTAGCTTGGAACGACGAAATATTTTGTTAAGGAGCAGTGGGCTTATTTTCATGTGGTCAAACAAGTAAGCCTAGCTATAGCAGTGTACTTATTTTCAGAATTTTTGTACATTTCGATCCCCAAAATATTTTAATAGAGCACTCAACTTAGGAGACCCTGCATATAATCAAACTCAAGTTCTTTTTGTTTTGCATGTCTTATTGTTAGTTTTAAATTATAACTGTTGATAGTTAAACTGTCCAAATAAAGGTAGGCAAATTCAATAAGAATTATTTCATAAATGTACACTGTTTGTTCTGAACAAAAGTGCAAGTACATTACGAAAAATTTGGATGTAAACCACATTTTGGTGTACTTGTAAAAATTTTACGTGTTAATTTTGATATTAAAAATGTTGTTTTTAACATCAAAAAATTTAATCCAACACGGTTTTCAGTTACTATGTAAATTGTATTAAAAGTACAAAAATGGGTTTTCCTAGAAAATTGTTTCATTAAATTTTTGTTAACTATGACACTATCCATGTAATTTTACTGCTGGTATTAACTTTTACACCGACTAAAGAGTATTCTTGACAAAAAAAAAACGTGTGGGTAAAACCATAACACCAGTGTGTGTGGACACACAAAGGTCTTATAAACTTCGCATAAGGTAATAGCGGTAGGAGGGTTCTATCCAGCCAGTAGAGCCAGTAGGGCGTCCAGACTACGATGAAGCAAAATAACTATATAAGAACATGCTCTCTAGGTTTATCGAAATTGTTGGTAATCATAACATTTAATCGAGTGATGTCGGTGAGCTTCATGCAGTAAATATGTGCCCCAATCAAGAAAGTATGCCCAGAAGAAGAGAGCTACTATGGGAAGCCGAAAATATTTGTGGAGGCCTTTCAAGACGAAGTAATTCGCAACAGCTGATTGAAACCTGAGTACGGGTTTCGTGGCCATTCACTTGTGATTTGGCAACATGGAACAGCAGTATTAGAGACATTTTTCGACTATGCGTACAATCAACATCATTTTTGACAAGTCCTCGCTACATGGCACTACTACCCGACGCAGAAGAATAGTATAATACAAAATGGTGTGGGTTGTATTAGAGATACTATAAAAGGTTTTTTGCATGAAAATGTCTAGTCTAGTAATCTAGTTTAATTTGTTACGCAGACGTGACCATCAAGACCAAGTCTGTTCAATTGCATAGACTCTGCTCTAGTAGTTCGAACCCTTTTCTGCTGCTACTACCGCATCTTGCTCTGAGTTTGGGTTTCATTGTTGGATTTGTGACAATTTTTATAACTGATAACCTTTAAAGTACAACTTTTGTTTATTTTTGCCCAAGCTATTTTACGGAGCTCGCCAAGTTCTACTTGAACCTATAGCAATCACACGTTTGTCTCGCTCCGTTACTGAGCTAGGAATTGAGACCCTCTTTGCCCCGCCTCGATCGATGACGTAAGTGCGTAGATACGTGGGGCCCGCGTGCAAAAAAGCAAATTGTGGTCTATTATTATGATAAAAACGACACATGGCCACATGGCTTGCAATACACACGTTATAACGAAAACAAAGGTGAAATATTTTGGTCACATCTCTAGCTTTGGTAGGACCAGTACTACAAAAATTTTAAAGACATTTTACGATAATACAAGACTGTCGCTTAGCTCATTGACTGTATGAGTCAGTGAGCTAAGCGCCGCAGAATATTTGGTGGGGTAGACACAACAAGTGGAACCAGCGTTCAAGGTAAACACGTATGCCAACAAGGACATAAGAACTTCGATGAAATTCCAGAACAACCAAGAATATGTTTGCTTATTTACTACAATTCTGGAATCACCAAGAAAATTGGTAAAATACTGGAGAAACGCGTTCGCGTAAGATTTGGAACCACTACATCCATCAACATCAAACAAAGATTACCAAGGTCGAACGCAGAAGGAGTATAGAATCTCACGTGTAGACATGAAAAACGTTACAATGGCCAAATGTAAAAAAAGAAACGTAGAACAGATGACTAGGGATTACAAGAGAGATACACGACTAAAAAATGAACAAAGTGGACAGGTTTTTCATTAGAGAGGACGGGTACAAGTTTAATGAATCTGGGGGAAGTTGTTTCGTTAGACTTTCATGACCAAGGGAGTAGAAAATTTGAGTATGAATGGATCAACTAGGCTTATAAAAAGCGTCTTCTACGAGACCTTGTCGGGTGTGCTTTCGGACCAGTGAAAAGTCTTTGTCCAGATGGTCGATAATTCCCAAGATCGACCACCAATCGAGGCAGGAATGAGATGCCCAGCTGAACTCTCCCAGTCGGTTCGGTAGGGCTCCAGCCTTGCGACGACCGCCTTGGTAAGTAGATTTAGGAAAGAGATTTAAATGAATAAATAATTTTAAGAAAATATATAAAAACTCTGTTGTTTATTAATAGTTCCTATTAATTAATCCTAGTGCCATGATCGCGGACGCTTTGTTATCCCGAAGAGTTAGGGTTAAGGACTTCAGTCTAAATTATGCTAAAGAAGTTCACAGTGCGAGCACCGAACCATCGAGGGCAATAATTAAGACAAAACGCGAAAGATTGTAGTACTTATTACTAATTTTAGCCGTGAAAGTTAACATAATTTAAGTAGTGTAATCAAGTTTAAACAGGATCCATAGCGTTCTATTATTCTGAGCTCATTATCAATATCCAAAAGTAGACCTATCCTATCTCCTCTTATGATATTAGATGACAATAACCTTAACAATAATATGAAATGAAGCTTACTATAGGGGAAGATAAGTGTATGCTATTGCGATTTAAAAATTATCTCCGCTATTTAACTGAAAATATCTTTGATATATGTCCATTTGCCGCAATTTCCTTTCTCGATGAGTCCAGCGTTTAATAACATCAGGAATAATCAAGAACAAATAATAACGCAGAAGATTGAGAAAATCGAAAACATGAAGTGCCAATTGATATATTATTAGTCAAACTGATAAGGTGCTTGAATTTCTTATCTTATGTTTCCATTTTTGTATGTTTTTATTGATACTTACACAAACTATAGATAAAATAGTCGTATAAATTCAAACATGAAACGGTATATGGAGCATGTTCAAACATTTTTATTAGTTTATTATCTTTACAATGAGCCTAATGAATAAAAATTAAGCAATTGCTTTTTATAAAAATCAATTGCTTGACTAGTAAATGCTATTAGTAAAAGCAATTGCTAGATCTTCACATAAATAAGATTTTTAAGCAAATGCTGGTTTTCCTACATCTCTCTAGCAATTGCTTAGGTACTCAATAGGCCTCAAACTGTAAATGTAGATAGTCTCAAGTTACTCTTAGAATTTATAGGCATTTATTGTGGTGCCGAATTTGCAGTAGAAGCAACGTGGATATCCAGGTTCAGTACACCTGTTCTGTAGTTATCTTTTTGTGTAAGATAAAAAACTACATTTGTGATATGGCAGATTCGAGTGGAAGTGAGGAATTTGATAACAATGATGAAGAAATTGACAAGCAGTTAATATTTGCTCATAAATTAAAGAAACGATTTTCGTTTTTAATAACTTGGAAGTTCCTCAAGTTAAAGCACAAAAGCAGGCCGCTTTAAACGTCTTAGTACAACAATATAAAGATATATTTAACGTCCCACTTACACCAAACAGTTGAAAAAAATATTAGTAATATGAAGGCAGATCCGACAACTGCCGCAGAAAGACTCGTCTTATTTATAGGTGACAGTGCAGCACCTCGCCTGTCAGCCGTATCAGGGAAAAATAATTTGCTAACCACTCAACATTTTCATGGTCAAACCAATATAACTTTCTGAAATCATCGTCTGCAATTTTTGCGTACACTATAGATTTTTTAAGCATATTCATGTATTTAGTCATAATTAAAAAGGCGTAAATAAATAAGAACTGACGTGTGTGCTCTAGAGAACCAAAGTTGACTGTACAAACAAAGTCGACCTACGAGGTGTGTAAATTAAGTAATGAGACTGACAACGTAGCGTCTGATATGGCAACACGGGTAGCACGGGACATGGAGGGGCATATTGTAATACGCGTTCAGTGCAAGTTTGAACTCGATGAAGTCATTTGGTAGTCCGTTGTCGTCTTTTTCCGTGAACCCGGTTTTCGTAGTGCGTTCTACAAATGAAAGACATTAATTTCGAGCAACGGTGTGCTATCAAGTTTTGCTTCAGACTTGGGCAAAGTGCAAGAGAAACTTTTGCAAAACTTCAGCAGGCCTACGGAGACAGTGTCTTGACAAAAGCCCAGGTTTTTCGGTGGTTTAAGGCATTTTCAGAAGGAAGAGAGTCGATGGGAGATGAGCCACGCAGCGGAAGGCCTCCAACAGCAATGTCGACAAAATCCGCGATCTTATGCGTTCAGATCGTCGGTTGACGATCAGAATTATCGGGGAACAGTTGAATTTGTCTAACACCACCGTTCATCAAGTTTTGACTAATGAATTGGGAATGAGAAGGATCTGCTCGAAAATGGTTCAAAAAACCTTTCGCTGGAACAAAAAGGCATCAGGGGAGAAAGGTGCCTTGACTTTTTGGAATCAATCGAAAATAATGAAAATCTTTTGAAAGGTGTCATTACTGGTGATGAGAGTTGGGTGTTAGAGTATGACCCGGAAATAAAACGCCAGACCTTGCATGCTCTCGCACACTTTAGGCTCTCCAAAGCTCAAGAAAGCAAGAATGGGCAAATTAAAGACCAAGAGCATGCTGATTTGTTTCTTTGATAGCCAGGGAATCGTTCACAAAGAGTTCGTGTCTCAAGGTCAGACAGTTAACCAACATTTTTACCGAGAGGTTCTTGTCATTCATTTGTAGAACGCACTACGAAAACCGGGTTCACGGAAGAAACGACAACGGACAACCAAATGACTTGATCGAGTTCAAACTTGCACTGAACGCTCCAAGTCCCTTGCTCCCCGTGTTGCCATGCCAAACGCAACGTGTCAGTCTCATTACTTAATTTACACACCTCGTACCTTACAAAGTTGAAAGCAATTGTAACACAAAAAAAGCTATTCATTAATTTATTCATCTCATTTTAAGCATATGTAAGCAATTGCTTCTATTTTTTAAGAAAAAGGTTTCACTAGAAGGAATTTTTGAACGCTTTAGTAATTGGTGACAGTAAAAGGAATTACTTCGGTTTTTATTCATTAGACCCGATGATCCAATAGAATTGCAAAAACTTTCTAATTATCTCCTAATTCATTAATGTACACATAATAAACGAAATAATCACAAGTACCTACTAAGACAATTCTTAACAATAGTAATAGTAATAATTTTTAACTGTAACAATAAGCAATACCTTTTTATTTTAAAGATTGTAGTATTTCAAGTTGTGTGTTGTTGAGTTTCCTATACTTTGAAAATGTAAAATGATTACTGATTATTTTATTTTTTCTCTTCTTCGCAGAATTGAAAAAAAAGACAGTCTGTTTGAAACTTACTAGAATTTAAATGAAATGAACTAACTAGAGAACTTTCTAAGCGGAAATCCACTTTGAGACTTTAACAGGTTTCACGAGGTATTTGTTAGGTGACACATAATCCATTTTCTAGTACGTTAATGAGATTAAATAATAGACGGACAACAAACGACTACAATAAACGGGAACAACAAGGGACTGTAACCATACGATGTGTCTTACTTATTTACTATTTGTTTCTGAGCATTTGAATCAAGTCTTATAGATCGCTTTTCATACGGCTTTAATTATTAATACTATTCGGCCAACTATCGTGATTAACACTCTCAAAAAAGATCTATAATAATTAAGTGCATAAGTGGTTTTTATTTAACTTATGTAACAATTACAGACGAATACCTCTGGAGCTATGTAGTCCGGTGTACCGCAGAATGTCTTTGTAGTCTTATCTCCCGTGATTCCTTCCTTGCACATACCAAAATCCGCTATTTTTATATGTCCGTCTTGATCTAGTAGAACATTGTCGAGTTTTAGATCTCTGTACACAATACCTCGTAAATGCAAAAAGAAAAGCCCAATCGCGATTTCAGCGGAATAGAATACAGCCACGGGTTCTTTGAATTTGCCGCACTGTTGGATTTGAAACATTAAATCCCCGCCATTGACATATTCCATCACAAAGTACAATCTATCCTGTAATATGGAACCAGGTATACACATATAAAGGGGGTGCTTTTATACTATATCATAATATCATATACAGAATGCCAGCGAGGCCTATGGGCATACCTTATTCGACATATTCATAAAGAGGCGATAGGGGATTTACTCATTCGCTGTGCGTACGCGCAGGTACTAAAACATTAGTGACGCTATTTAGTTAATATCACGTTTACCCAACTGTTTTCAGTGGCGGATCTTTGACATTACCACCGATAGTCAAAGGCCTCAGTGCTCTGACGTCACGCGTTTGTAGCGTCAGCATAAATCGATAAGTGAATGTAGTAAACAAGCCGGCGAAGTTTAGACTATTTCGCCTGGACGTGTTTGTTCAATAAACTGATCCATATGGATCAGTTTAAAACACAATTTGTGCGAGGAGATAACTACTCAATCGTTAACAGAACGCTAACAACCTCAAAAGCGTAGATTATATCCTAAGCAACCAATTAGTCAAACGCAGCAGGATATGTTTAGGTTATATTAGATATCTGTTTTAACGGCCTCACTTGTTGGCTCGGTGTATGAAACTTGTGCTTGAACGTCTTGTTCGAACATCTCTATTATTTTTAAAAACAAAAGCGTTTCTGTTCGAATAGCCTTAAAACGACTTTTTCCGTGTTCAAGCAACAGTTTGTTCGTACGCTTAAAAACACGACCAATGGTTTATACGTGTTGTGCCCCTGGTTGTTGCGGTAATTAGAAAAATGGTCCGAAAGTGTACACATTTCAGTTTCCAAGTGACGTAAATTGATGCAAAATGAATGCTTGCGATTCCCCAAAAAAATTTACTCCGGGTTGATACAATATAGCGTATTGCATATAGGATATTGGTACATTTTACGGAGGAAAATATAATACATTTTTCGACAGCACTGCTTCAAGAAAACGTGAAACTGCAAGTGTAAGTTTAAAAAAGATTCAAAGCTAAAACGAAATGCTGTATCAAGTCAACCTTCTAACTGTTCAACTTATTTATTAAAAAATATGAAGTTCCGCCCAAATCGAGATTGAAAGATAGACATAATTGGAAAAGAAAATGTTGCCAGAGCAATTGCGCAAAGTAAAAGAAAGTTTGAAATTTATCTAACAAAATTTAAAGAGTTTCTTACTATTTTCAAGTCTTTCCAATTACCATTGGTTCAAAATTATCGATTTGCAAAAAGTTACATTAAATTAAATTAAAGGCTCGTTATTACCTATTTTGTTATAATTGCTTCAGGTTGTAGAGTAGAATATTTTGTGTAAGGTCAGGAGTCATGGTGATCACCGGAAGAGTATGTTAAAACGCATTTCAAATATATTGCAGTCTTTAATATCGGATAAATCGGTGAGAGTTCTAATAACCAGTTTTCATTATGCTTTATCTCTAACAATCAAAATTGTATACAACTTGTAAAGAAAGATATCGCCATTCAAACAAACACTTTAGTTAAAAACAACTGTGGAAAAGCTTAATACTTCAGACTGAAATGCGAGGTTACTACTTTAATAAACTTTACTAAAATTTACGGACACCTATCCATGGTGACGTCACACATTAGCACTGCGGCCTTGTTCTTTCGGTGGTAATGTGTAGGGTCTCTCCACACGAACAATAGTGTAGGGCGCCCTCATTGATTTCACGTCGAAAATAAAAATAAGGGTGCACCCCTAATATGCTTGCGCCCTCCACGAAGGCCAGCGGTGTTAAACTATGCCACTGGCTGAATCTTTAATTTCTGTTAGTTATTGGTTTACACTTATTAGTAATTCATTATTGTTTAATGTCTAGTGACGCTAAATGACGTATCACTCAACTCAAGTTTGGGGTTGGCACACCCGCGTATACGGGCTTAAATAAACGAGATAAGTTCATTTGCTTCTCTTCGATCAAAAACTGACGCGCTTTAAAATATCTTAAGTAAAAGAAATTTTTTAGTATTCAGGGTGTTCCGCGGGCATCTTGTTTAGTTTAAAATTTCAAAACGTGATAATCTATGCCCGCTGAAACATAAAAGAGGATAGACGATCAGAAAATGCAATGGCAATTGTTGCTGTTAATGCTAGCCGAAATAGGTTACTCTATGCAATGCTCTGTAAAAAAATATTGTTCCTATAAATTTACCAAACTACATGAAATCTTTTTCTACAGCAAATATCAATGGTTAGAATTATGTGAAAGCTTATCATATATTATTCAAACTATAATATTTATGGGAAAACATTATCCAACATAGGCGCGATAACCCAGGTGTCCCGTGATGGTGAATGACAGGAAATAAGCTGAAGTGAGCTAAACGTTTGGATTGGTAGTTTAGGGAATCATACAGTTGAAAATTTACTCATAGAAGAAGCATTAAATGCGCAAACATACAATTGCTATACTTAATACCTGCCTCAGAAAAATCTCAGATTTGGTACCAACAGATTTTCTAGAAAACGAACCCAGGAACCCAGGAAAGTGTTATTAGTTGTATGGAAAATATGCAAGCATCTGAATGTTTCTATTCTTGGATGTTTCGGTTTCCCTTATGATAATTTTTAGGAGAATAGATAAAAAATATTCGGAGAGCTTTTGCGTTTTCTTGTAGTTTTAAACAAAAATAACATACAATAAAATAAAACAAGTTTTTTTTTTTAATAGAGGTGTTTTATTTAAGTTCTTGAAGTCTTTTTTAAAGAAAATTATTTTATTTCGAGAGTTTTTACATGAGAAGGGTTTTTATTCTATTTTGTTAAATGGAATACATTTTATTGTCTAGTCGATATTTTATGTATGTTGGAACTTAGTTTTCTAAAATTATTTATACAATTATTAAATTATCATATAAATTAATATTTGCTCGCATACATTTAGAATTAACAATGTTAGGAACGCGGACCTGACGTAACATCGGTTGCCCATAGGAATATCTCGCATACGGTATATTCTACTCTATAAGTATTTACCTACCATAGTCTGAAAGCAGGAATGTAATTGAACAAGGAATGGTGGTTTATTGGATAAAGCTAATACGCGTTTTTCTACCATAGTACATTCAACATCATCATCTTGTATAATGATATCCTTTTTCAAAATCTTTATTGCATATAACTCATCCGTGCCTTTTCTCTCAGCCAACATCACCTACAGAGGATTACGTTTGGTTCGATTAACGTAAGTTTATTACAACATTGCTTTTTCTTACTTTGCCGAAAGAGCCTTTCCCCAGGACCATGAGAAAATTGAAGTCTGTCGCCCTAATCACATCTTTCTTTCCCATATTATGAGGAACATCTTTGTCTGATATAATGGAAGGCTTTTTAGTGATTGACGTCTTCTGAAAATAATGCAATAGAGTCAGTGCATCCAGATCGAATAAAAAAAGTAGGAAGGGCATGTTTATCACTACGAACAGAAAGAGAATATTGGGTATTTCCATTATTGCATGCGTTAATTTTTATAAAGCACATAAACTTTGAAACAATCGAATTCAGTATTTTAGGAATCGTCATACCCGGGTGGAGATAGGATGCCACAAAAGTTAAACTGGACGATTGGCAAGCGACGAGACAGTATTGACAGACAGATTGTAACCGATCTTGAACCATATGCACGTTTGTGCAGACAGGCGGAATGTTTTATAAACAACGTTCACTTTTACTACATATCGTCCAGGTTAACTTTTGTGGATCGTACATAAGTGTAGTTGTAGCCACGATATTTAAAAATGACCGCCCAAACTAATCGCATTACAGGGGTCGTTTACTAATATTACCGTGCATATCAGGACAGTATTTGAGGAAATTCGGAATGCCACAAATTCTTTTATACTTAATAATTTTGCAAATATAATAAAACATTATTTATATTTTACTTTATCTATTTTTACCTACTAGATATTTACACATAATTTCATCTTCATGAGGTCTCTAGTGTTTACAAATACTGTTTATTACACTTGTAATAGATAACTCTTATAATCCGATTACTATTACAAATCGTCCGCTAGGCTTGTACTTGCCATGCGTAATAAAAAGGATTTTTTACCCCCCTTTTTTGGCCAAAAAGGATTTTGGCAACTTATACCTGTTTAAATCAGTTTAGTTTTCATTTGTAGTTAGTTGTTTAGAATACTGTTTATCTGTTTTGTTGCCCTACTAAACTTTCCACCAATAGCAAATGTATTGCAAAGAATACAACACAGATTCTTGAAGTATATATTTTATAAGCTCGATGGAAAATATAGTCATAGAGGCGCTGATTAACAGCTTTTATTACAACGCCACAATTTTAGTTCTTTAAAAGAGCCTAGAGATAAGCAAGGTGGGCGGCTTATTTCTGTAATAGTGATACCAGCTCATAGCCCTTAAGATGCAGAGATTCGTAAATATTTGTTAATTTATTTATTTATTTTTCATTTTTAAATATCGTGGCAAATATACGTGCTAATTTCGTCCTTACTCTCATTTGTGTTTTAAACGTTGCGAGATCTACACCTTCTTCTGGCACAGGAACGTTGTAAAATTCACCTTCCTCCTGCGTCAGTAATTTAAACCAGCTGTCCGCTGGCGACTTGATTATTTCGGAGATACCGAACGAAAGAGAGCCCATGAAGTCGTTTCGCGAAGTTCTGTCCCAATCCCATATCTCGATGAGCAACCTGCGGTCTTTATCCTCGGGCTTCAAATCACTGAAAGACATTTTCAATTATGGCCTCTGAGGTGAGCGCTTTTAATTGCAATTAGGGTTGCCTTGCTGCTTGATTAATTAGGATATCGACTTCGATTAAAGTTTAATGAAATAGATATGCATACAGTTAATTAAATACTACAATTTTATTCAGAGAGGTAGCTTGCTACCCGTGTACAATATATTTTTCATCCTGGTTGTTTAAATATTGCAGAATGAAATTCAATTCAAGATAAGAAACAACGGAATTTATTTGACAAATATTAAATTTAGCCATTTGTTCAATTACAAGGAAATATTAACATACGCAATACTTTCAAAATAAGCTTTGAAGGATGAGAAAACTGTTCTTAAGAACAAATATTCTTCTGTGCACTTTTGTACGGAGAGAAAATAGTTGGCACCACATTTATATGACATATTATATTGGCTGTCTTGAATTTTAACATCCTGTAGTTGTTTGAGATTACTTGTATAAAAACTGCGAATGTGCTGCACTCGCTATTTCCATGTAGCCAATATTAGCGTTCTTTTTGCAAATCGATTCACTCTGGTTATCTCTCTACTGAGGTGATATCTACGAGTCAAGTAATGAGACTGACAACGTAGCGTTTGATAGGGTAACACGGGAAGCAGGGGGGGGGGGGGATAAGTGGACATTGTAATACGCGTTTGTGCAAGTTTGAACTCGATCAAGTTATTTGGTTGTCCGTTGTCGTTTTTTGCGTGAACCCGGTTTTCGTAGTGCGTTCTACAACTGAAAGACATTCATTTCAAGCAACGATGTGCTATCAGGTTTCGCTTCAGACTTGGGCAAAGTGCAACAGAAATATTTGCCCACGTTTTTCGGTGGTTTAAGGCATTTTCAGAAGGAAGAGAGTCGATGGGAGATGAGCCACGCGGCGGAAGACTTTCAACTGCAAGAACCGATGGCAATGTCTACAACGACGGTCAGAACGATCGGTGAACAGTTGAATTTGTCTCACACCACCGTTCATCAAGTTTTGACCAAAATGAATTGGGAATGAGAAAGATTTGCTCGAAAATGATTCCAAAATGGCACATTTTAGGCTCTCCAAAACCCAACAAAGCAAGAATGAGGAAATCAAAGATCAAGAGCATGCTGATCTTTGATAGCCAGGGAATCGTTCACAAAGAGTTCGTGCCTCAAGGTCAAACAGTTAATCAACATTTTTACCGAGAGGTTCTCGAAAGACTCCGAAAAAGGGTCATGTGTATGAGATCAAACATCACACAGCAATTTCCATAAACGGTTTTTTGGTCAGTAAAAATATTTGGGTGGCGCCTCAGCCTACTTATGACCTGAGTCCTTGTGACTTTTTCCTCTTCACAGGATTGAAAATTCATCTGAAGGGACATCATTTTGGGACACTCGCAAACATTCAAACGGCTGTAACCGACCAGCTAAAGGCAATTCCAATATCCGAGTTCCAGCACTGCCATGAGGAATGGAAGATCCGTCTCCAACGCTGGGTGGCTATCCAAGGGAGTTATCGTCCAATTGTAATATTTAAAAATATCAGTCTCATTACTTAATTTACACACCTTGTATATCAGAGAATCCAAATCGAAAAGAATCAGTTCTCAGTACTTCGTAATGAGCAAGATTGCGGTAGTGTGGCGTAGGAAATTACTTTTATGTCAAATTAGTCACACATAACCTTAAACCACAATTATAATTATCTGAGATACATCCAATCACCAATGTATGATGGCTTAAGCTCTGGCAACACAGACGGGACACGCACGAGCCGTCTGCGACATGGGTTCCTTACGGGGCCCCTATTGTACTGGTGTCGTGGGCGTGAAGGAGGCAACCACGGAACGCAAATGACTTGTTTAATATCCTGGAGGAAGAGTGGAACAGCATCCCACCAGAATTTATAAATAACTTATTTAATAGTGTTCAAAATTGAGTCTGCACCGTTATCCAAGCAAAGGGTGGACATACTAAATATTAGATAAATACACAACTATTATAAATATTTATAAATTTTCATAAGACAGTTTTAAAATAAGTTAAATTAATTATATAGGGATACCGTTTTCTTTGAAATTGATCTTGAAATAAAAGCTGTCTTTTGAAAACATCTACCGATTACTTATTTATGCACACCACTGTATATGCTAACATAATGGGCGTTTGCAACGACGTTGCACGAGTTCAAAATTCGTACGACAAAAAGTAAATGAAACTCGTCGACCCGTTGTCGTTGACGAGACTCGTACGCGTCTCGTGCTCGTCTCGCACCCGCAATGTCCATGTGAGGCCAAACGCATTTAAACCACAGTGTTGACGATAAATCAACACTGCTACCCTCTACGGTGAGCCCGTATACTTCACACTTCACACTTCACACACACACACACAATAGACACGTACACAAACTTAATGTAGAGTGACACAATAGGCCTCAAGGCCGCAGTGTTAAGCCTCTGCATTAGGATACAAACAACAACTTCGGTGCTAGGCTCGTGTGAGAGTCGTGTCGTGCTCATCCCGTCTATGTGTGGCCAGAGCTTTATGATCACGTTTGGTACGAAAGGGGTATGTACTGCTCGTCATAGCAACTATTAGCTATCTCGGCGTATTCGTTTATTTTTCAGCTATAGCCCTATTGTTTGTAATGTCAAAATATGGGTAAAACCCTTCTATTCCAAAACTAATTACATATGTGCTTGCTCAGGTAAATTTCAAAACGAGTCGGTTAAAAAGAGTTAATAAGCAGAAAAATATTTGTGTTGACCTGCTTTAATTTGAGATTTCTTGCAAAAAGAACGTTGCTAAATAAAATATTATTTGAATCATTATATGAATTTCTCAAAAATGTGCTGCTAACAATTTTCTAGTTTTTGATCTCTCCGTATTTTATAAATGAAATTAATCAAAAATAAGAGCAAATGTGTTAAGAAAGATCAAAACCGGATACTAACAAAATTCCCCAAAATTTAAGAACAAAGATATTGAAAGGAAAAGAAAAAACAGGAGATGGAAATGTATAGATAATAAAATATCAATATGAAAATGAGTAATCCGTTTACAAAATGTGCATGTACAAAAATGTGATTTTATTGCTCTTTTAATGGAACACGAACTGAAGCTATAAAAATTGGTATGTTGTTTACAGAATATGTACATATACTTATAGCTCATATTTTAGTGTAATAGTAAACTTTAATAATATAAAAAAAATGTAAGTCAGTTGAACAATTAATGATAATATAATTAGCTGTAGCTCTTTCCAAAAAGTAAGTTGCCAATTAATTTAATTAACTAATAATAATAACCCTAATATACAAATAAAATTGCTTTTTCCAAATATTCTATAAATGTCATAACGTCGCTTTCAAATTGTCTAATATGGGAAAGTGTTCTAGAAAAGGTAACCTCTAACTTTAAATTTCCTTTATGTTCAGCTTTGCTGCATTGTATAATTAATATAAGTATTGTTAAGTAGAAATTAACAATAGTAGGGTGTAGCAAAAAACAGTAAGGTACTAAGTACTAACGTATAGCTTCAAATTTTAAACAGTAGACTTTGTATTTTCATAAAATATATCCCCTAAATTTCTCCAAAGTTACATATATATCTCGTATTTCTTGGCAATATATTATATCAAAATGCTAGATCTAATTATATTTTGTTGATACTAATAACTGGATTTGTGATTACAAGAAATAATACGTATCTTCCATTTCCATCATTCTAAAAGAAACACGAGCGGTAGTTTATGTACTATCCATAAGAACACTACATATCTGAGGTTGCTTAGAATAGGTGAGAAGGAATGTTGGCTATACGTGTTTGTTCTACCGTTTAGTTTATTCGTACATATGTACTTCGTTTGTGTTAAGTGCTAAATTCTTAGAATGTCAACGCTGGGATTACATACGTAACGTGTAAATCATGATATAAGTTTGCGGCAAACGTAGGGCATTATAATAACGAAGCGGATACTTACAACACTAGAGTTTCATTCCACACAGGATTCAGACAAGACCGAATAGTTTTGGTTTTCTTCTTGACATTATCTGAGTCCGGGATTAACTTCAGCTTCACATAAGGGTCGCTGAGACCGTTTGGATCCATTGGAATTAGATTTCGTCCCTGAATTACTAAAAGAATAGATAGTGAAAGAATTTAATGAATACATATTGGACATTTTAAAAACGTAAATAGTTCTTATTGTGCTTCCTTTTAAAACACCTTTAGACGATGAGTGATAAATATTAGGAATTACGATTTAGAAATAATATATTTATAACGAATGCGTTTAATATTTGGCAAGAATTCCTTATTTATATTAGATATTTGGAGATATTTTAAAGATTTATTTTCATAAATAATAATAGCCAGTTATTTGTAGTTCGTAGTAAATTTGTAGTTCCTTGTATTTATTTTAGTTATTGTCAAACAGGCATTTTTGGGCATTTGGATGTGTTTTATATCAATGCTAAGTTTTTATAAAATAATAGGTATGTGATATATTGAAACAAGACAAACTTGATAATTTTCGTCAACAAGAGAACTTTAAATTTTAAAATTTAGTTATTTTCTTTTTGAAAATTTGTCATGAATGCAGAAGCTTTAGTAGTTACATTAAAACAGAATTTTTCACTATCAATTTCATTTCCCAGTTTTTTTAATAGTTTTTCAAATAATTCGCCATTATTTTTTTATATTTATTTCCTTATTCTTATAAATAATGAGGTAATAGAGGTTCAGTATCTGCGCCAACAAGTAATAAAGTAATTGAAGTATTTTCCAAGATATTCAATTAACAAGTATTTAGGAAGTTCGTCTAGTCACTTTAGTTTTGTCAAAGGAAGCTCGAATAAGAGCTTTCTCTATTATATGTTTAATTCGTACATTTCCGCAATTAGGTACTTTTGAACGACTCACACCAATTAAAAAATCCAAGCATTGTTTAAGAGTGTCGTTTATTCCTTTTTATCTTTAATAAGGTCACAAGCAATGATGTATGCAGGTAGGGTAAGAGAAATAGGTGAAAAGTTAAAGAATGCTTTTCACCTTTGTTCCCGTACACTTGGAAATATTACGCTGATGAAATATTCACTACACCTATTTATTTCCTACCCGTTACAAGTATTTTTTTTGTTTTGCCGTAATTAACATCATGAGTGAGTTACAACCAGTAAGAATACATGTAACAGAACTGATAGAAAAATTATTAAAGAATTGAAACTATAGGTATGGAAATTGTCACTTACGTAGTATTAAACTATTAGTCAAAGACATTTTTAAATAAAAATATCATGCAACAGTAAAGGGAAGTAAAAAATCTACGAAACTATATTTGCGCACAAAAGTAAACCATTTGTACGTAAAACTCACAAATGTTGTTACTGCGAAACTAAGGTTTTGAAAGAATCAGGTATGAAACCTAAACGCTACTCTTTAAAATAGTATTAACTTTGCAATGTAATATTCTAAGTAAGAAAAATTACACTAGAAGTTAAGTATTTTTATATAACAACAGGTGTATCTAATTTACCATATTCTACAGTTCCATACCTGGGTCTTCTATTATAACAAAAGCATTAGGGAAAATTAGGAATGTATGCACATTTTATTATAATAATAATCACTTCAAATATTCCATTTTTATGAAAATGGAGGGATAAAATAAATTTATTCTTTTTCTAAAAACCACAGGCTTGGATATTATTTTCGAAAAAATACTTTGTGCAAAAACAACCTGATGGACAACATCTCTGAAGAACACCATTACGTTTTACACATTTAAAATCATAAGAAACATCAAAAGTGCCAAAAGAATTAACCGTAAAAAATGCCATTATAGGAGCATGGTTTATTGCTAGAATCACCATACTAGTAAAAACAATGGAAGAGGTACAAGTATTAAAGACGGAGTAGAATTTCTGCCTACCAGGCGTCATCATCGTCTCACCGAATGCTAAACCCACTTTCATCGCTAATGCGTCGCCGAACTTGCCAAATGTCCCATCATCAAATGTACCAAAAACAATTAACCGTAAAAAATGCCATTATAGGCGCATGGATTATTGCTGGAATCACGGTTAAGCCGTTCCTGGAATCACAACATACGCAGTCCTTCTGGCGGGGCTGACATTTCACTGTCCCCGCCAGATGAAGTGTACTGCATTACTGGCCCTATTGTATTTGTCTCGGTGGCTTGTGTTTTACCGGTGTCCCCCAGATGGGGTATGTCGTGGTGCAAGCAAGTGGCTGGGATATTTCGCGATAAGTTCGGCGACGCATTAGCGATAAAGTGGGTTTAGCATTTGGAGAGACGCTGATGACGCCTGGTAGGCAGAAACTTGAGTCCCTTTTTAACGCTTGTACCCACTTTCATTGCTTTTGCTAGTATGGTGATTCCCGCAATAAACCATGCGCCTATAATGGCATCGTTTACGATTTAATATCATAATGGAAAATTACGGGGATTCGATCAAATAACAGTAGATATGTTCAAGTCTGGACAGAAACAAATCATCGAGACTCTAGAAGAAATATTCATTAAAGTTTTACAGTCAGGCGAGGCATCTGATGATAGGTATCATAACACCAATTCATAAACGAGGAGACGCAAAGAATTGTAATAACAAAAGGAACATCGGGTTACTGAGTAGGTAAATTATATGCAAGGACTTTAGAAAAAAGATTAAGCGAAGAGCTGGAAGAAATAACTGAAGACTCACAACAGGGTTTGAGGACTGGTGCAAGACAAATAACCGGAAAAGCACTCATAGAGGATAGTGAGATCCGTCTTTATTCTATAAACTGGAGAAAGCGTTTGATAGGGTACATAGAGAGGACATATGGCGATCCTAGATGAGAGGACGTATGGAGAATCCTAGATAAGTGAAGTATGGAGGGGAAACTGATACAAGGGGTAAAATCACTATGCAAGAAAAAAATTGTTAGTGATATACAAGAAAAGTCAGGCGTTTGAGACTACAAAAGGAGTCCGCCATGTATACAAGTCTCTTGTTGTTCTCAATTGTCTTGGATAAAGGAATTAAGGGAGTAAATAAATTAAGTAATGTCGTACAAAGTTGGTCACTGTAAAATGGAAGGCACATATATCGCATAGTCGTATTGGAAAATCACGACAGGAGAATAAACAGATAGAGATAAAAGATAATGGTAGTAGCCAGGAAAGAAAAGCCGCACCAGATAAGAAGGAGGAGAGGATAGGTTCAAAGACAACAACAATTTTTCTGATGCTAGATTTTTAACTTTTGTACAGACAAAACGTTCATTCAGGATGTTTAACCAGGTAGGATAAGGGTTACATATCTACTAATAGAAATTTGATCAACACCTATAGGAACTCGATGAAATTCAGAATACTTATATTCTTAAGAGTAAGAGAAAGAAGTCCGTTGTACGAAGTGCCCCGTCCATAAATACGATCTTTGTAAGCTAAAAAACGAGATCATATCATCGATACCAAGCCACATATTAAGATAAAAAGCTAGAAAGATTATAACGTAATTAACTACTTTTACTTATACTTGATGTCTGTTAGAATCAGTCCACATCTATAGCTGAGTCTTCGTCACTATCGTCTTTTACATTTCCTTCGTTGTCAGCGCGACTAATCAATAATGTTTCAGGAAAAAAATCCTTTTTTACAAACTGTTTCACATGACGCTGTCTCATATTTGATATTAGCGGGTCGGAAAAAATAAAATATTATGAAAAAAAAAAGTTTATGTTACGAGACCTTCAATCTCTATCTTTCCTGAAGATTTTATTTATTGCTTCTTGAGCCTCGTCCAATAGGGACAAGAGCACTATCAATCATCTTCTATTCATGGATCACGACTTTCTGAACGGTGGCACGTATGTAATGTCATTGATAAAAGTGCACAAATCACTCTGCCATTGTAGTTAAATCTGCACAAGTTTTCGTCGCCCGGTGTTGCCATTGCTAAAAGTGGCAACCCTGTGCCATGATCCGATTTTCTGTGGCTGACTAAAGCTTTTTTTGCTTTTCATTGAAGCCAGCCATTATTTAGATTATAAACTATATTTTAAGTGGAAATGGGTGGTGATCCTCTTTCGCACTTTGTTCTTTTAAATCTTCTCAATTGTTTGTTTGAACTGGTGTTGCTCCACAGATATAGCGCCACATGCTTGAACAAAAGATTTGTGGTCACGGCCGCATCTGGTTTCTGCATTTTTTTATGCTGCAAACAGTAAGGATTGATGAGATGAAGTCTATTTGTTGGAGAGTTTTGGATAATTTCGTTTTATTAGAATTAAAAGAAAAATGTTGCTATTTGCCCTGCATTTCACAAAATTAATCAACACTAATTGAGTAAGACTGGACTCCATAATGAAATATTAAAATGCCTGTTATGAGTAGAAATCAGATAGAAAAATGTTAGATGAATTAATAGGAAAATTTACGGTTTTTACCATAAAAATTATAGTTCTTTTTTGGAATTAGGGTACTAAATAAATATTTATAAAGTAATGACTTGTCGTATTTAATATCTTCCATTATATAGAATAATTTTATATGGGTAAAAGTATTAAAATCCAAATCTCAAATTTTCGACAATGTCGCAGTTTCTCTATTAATGATTAATTTAATACAATAAAAACCCCGTTTTTATCAGAAAAAAGAAATTCTTAATGAAATAAAAACGGAAATATTTAAGAAGGGGCCACAGCAGAGCACAATACAAAGTACGGAAAGGAGATTTCTTAGAAGGACACAAGGTAAAACAAGAAAATACAAAATTAGAAACCTTTAGAGAAAAAATGAAACGAAACTAATAGAACACATTACTAAGAAGGACAACTAAGACGGTTTGTACACGTAAAGAGAATGGAAGAAGAATCAATAAAGCGAGTGTACAAAGCAGCGAAGGCATCAAGAAAGACGTAGACAGAATAGGTAAAAGCAGCAGCAGGGAAAATGGGAATAAACTGCCGAGAAGTGAAAAAGAAGAGCCGTGACAGAAAACAGTGGGAAGAAATGTGGAAAAAAATTACTCCGTCAATAACTCAACTCATTCAACCTTTATCCCGAAAGGGTACAAAGGCAACAGGGTTCAGTAAGCAAGTTTTACATTTTAAAATTTTTGATATTGACGTATGAAGTAATCGTAAAACATTTATAAATGCTACGTTTGCATTTACAACCATATGATTTATTAATTAAGAGAAAGAAATGTGACGATGGTTGGGCATAACATGGCAACAGGTAACTGTTTCGGAAACCGAGTTGTGTGGTGGTCCATAAAACTTATTCGTATGCATATGCATACACCTTCAGTGTTAGTGGTTGTGAATCCAGAACAATCGCACTATATTATAATTATCTACGTAAAGCGAGTGTAATAATAACTTACATACTTCCTGTGTACGTGTTCAACGTACATATCTCTAAAGTTTCATAGTTGGCAATATTTAGTAACAATTCAAACAACTCGAAAGTCAAACGAAGATTATCTTGTGGACAGTTCCCGCATTCACGGAACAAAATTGACAAATCTATAACATGGAGCTCTACCAACAGTGTATGTGTAGCAAACCAACACTTGCTATTTACATTCCTGGAAGGCACAATAAATATACAAGCAATTTGTCGTAACCCTTTGGCATACTATATACATTTGTCGAGTTTCTTACACTTCATTGCTTCAGTATTTAATTTCATTACGTTTACTGAAAATGAGGGTTTATAATACGCCTGCTTGTGTATGAGTTGTGGTATTCTGAAGAAATGAGAAATCAACAATCATCATTTGTATTACGTAAAAAAACTCTGCTTTAAAGTTTATTAGTGGCTAATGGTAGTGTTGCCGATTTTCCTCGTGGCGCACTCTTGGAAAAAAAAACCAATTTCATGCGAACTACTTTCAATGTTCAAAACAAAATTCTTTCAAAGTATAGCAGGTATAAGACAAATATTGTAAAAAGTTAATATTTATCACGTTGTAAACGATACACTTATTTATGTAGTTTGTCTACAGTTCTGTTCAACTATATAAACATACTATGAAATGAATGAGATACATAACCCTACAAATTCTACAGTAAATGAAGCATTTTAATACAAGGTGGACCACAAAAATGGGAGATTTTAAAATGCATAGTGACAGCCATACTGAGTACATTATAGCTACTTTGAGTTATATATACCTTTGCCACTTCGTAATCATGGATCAATGGAGCGGTTTGAAACGCTGATTTGTCGTGAAGGTGTTTTGCAATAACGGTGTCAGTTTGATTGTTGCTAGCAGGTAATTTGGGCGTCAGTACAATTCTGTACATCACGATCGTGTTTCCCGTTGCCGTGTAATCAAAAAATGAGCTGAGAATTTTGAAGAGGCGTCTTCAGCTCTCAAGAAGAAAGCCCCAGCTGTCTCACGTAGGTTCATAAGGGGCTCCCGACATTCCACTTTGAAACACACAGCAGATTTGCACTTTAGTCGAATAACCACCCAACGAATACTCTACCAGGAGTTAAAATTTCGTGCAATGAACCATGCCAAATCCCCGCGATCGATACGAGAAATGTATACAAAGGGACTGGTATCATATACTCGGCAATCATCTCAAAAATGATTTTTTTTGTGTAGAATCCTTAATGGCATAGTTTCTCCAAGCTGATCCCTGACTACAACGGACCTCCTTTTTATATTGCCTATGTGAGTTTTATAGGCTTGCCAGTCTTCTGCATATCTGGTTGTTTTGGCTTTATTGAAAAGCTTTCTCAGTTTGGTTCTAAGATCTTAACTCTACCAAGCAATTTGTTTTACTCTAGATTTGACTTTCTTTAGGCATGAGCTCTCCTAGGCGCCCACAATTGATGACTGCACCCCGGCCACCAGCCGTCGGAGATCTTCAACCTGGGGGCTCCCATATGGGCTCAGTGCGCACAAAAGCTCTCCGTTGGATAACCTATCCATCTTCTTCGTTTTCCTGTATCCGAGCCTTCGAACGCTTGTATGTTCGATCTGAAAACGGATTCACCTATGATCTGACATTGATGCCTCGTCAGAGACATACCAGTTTGTACTGTTGCCAATGTAATGTTAATGACTGACATCGCGAGATGACAAACGTGAGCTCGCATCCTCTATTAAGTATGTCAAGTTTAGTAGTTGAGATAAACTCACTTAGGGGTCTACCTCTATTGTTGATGTCATGACTACCCAACGTTACGTGGTGCGCCTTCGCGTCGTATCCTACGATTAGATATGTTTTCTCTGTCACAGTAGTCCGCTAGCTCTTGCAGTAACTGTGAAGGAACCGGTCCGTCACTGGGAAGATAAACTGATGAAAGTACTACTGTTGTTTGGTTCCCTTGTACATACATCATATGCCACTTCCACAGTTGTAATGTCCCTGCACCAGTAGTTCGGCACAGGATGGGCCTTTATGTGCTTTGGGACAGAGATACATGTCCGTAGATTTCTTGGGTGCCGGAAAAAACGGTATCTTTGTTGTTGTCCGGACCAATGATCTTGGATTTCAGGAATCAAGGTTCTTGGATTAGGGAAATGTCCTGCTATCATCCTGATAACTAGCCTGTCGCGAATAGACTCCGACATAGATGGCCGTCACCCTATCCACCATCAGGGAACGTGCCTGTGGGGTTCTCCCAACCGAACACAGTGCAAGGATTATAATTCAATATGTTCGGATTGCAATATATTTAATACGTCTCTGAGGCAGCTTTTGAGTGTTAACAATAAAAGCTTTGTTTGGTACACATACGTTCGTGCGTACATTGATACCGATGCATTTTCAGTAATTAGCTTTGTTTTATCATCTCTACTTATTCAATTATGGGTATGAGTACTGTTTGTATTTCTGTTTGCATTTATATTGCCCTTATTTTAATTTTTTTGTACTGTTGGGCAATAAATTTTTTTAAACATTATTAAAAAAATCCCGAATTGTATATAAGTGAAGTAATTGTAGTTCTAACTTTTTCTTACATTTACTACATTAATTTTCATTAGTTAAAACTCCTAAGGGTTTTCCATTTCAAATTATCAGTTTCCTTGGAATTTTATAATTAAAAGAAATGTTGGAGTTTAGTTCACCACAAACTGTAATTAAAATCGTCGCTCGTTACTTTATATTTAATGAACCGTTAATGTCGAGGGTCCTCGAAGGCGCCTAAGTCTTCCTGTCAAGGGGTTCAATTACTTGAACTCAGTGTTTCGGCCGTTAAAGAAGCGCACGGCAACAAGCGGAAAGAAAAGGTTCTAACAAAATTCATTAACTAAAGTAAACGAAACGCTGAAAGGTGTATAGATCGTTTCGAGTGAATTTGTTCATTAGATGTATTTTATTCTTTTTATGTGTGGTTTTACTTTATAATAATAATATATTTTTACTTCCAAAAAGCAAGGATTGCTTCGAGAAGGAAATGAGACAATGAAACGATAATCAAATAATACCTAATCATGCCTCATAAATAAAGACCGGATTTATAGAAAATAGGCTTATGCTTAAAATTTAACCACTTAAGACACGATCTTTATTCCATTCTATAGGAAGAAAATTTCTCTTCAGGATGAGTATAAAATTAGAAGGGAAGAAGTGTTCAAAAGCTTTATAAACCTAAATTATATAAGAAAAATTGCAAAATCTATATCTGATGTCATTAAAAATTAACTTTTGTATAGTTTTGAAACAGGGAACTACACAAGGTCCAATATTACAGACGCTACAGTAATATCTACTTTCTTTTCTTATTTTAGTATTGTTAGCGTCTCTTTTTGAACAACAAACTGCACATTTTCGATAAGGAACGGTTTTTGTAGCTGTTGCAGAGGCAAATTCGGGAAAATGCCTCTCATATAAGATATGAGTATGGCAAGTATAAACAAATCCGGGGTGAATGTAATACTCTTAATAGGAGTGCTAGTGATTCATCGTTGTATTTGTTTATGCCTGTTATATTCATAAATTTAGAATATATTGCTTATTGCGTGTCTTTCATTGTAACAATAGATACAATAGTATTTATATTCATAGGATCCCCTAGAATAAATTGAATGGCAAGTGTATACAAATTAAGAACGAATGCAAGATTCTTAATTGTGAGGTTATTGATTTGGGTAGTGCATGTTTATCCCTAATATATTAATTACATGGTTATATTTCTATATCCATGCTTGATATTTTTATAATCCCAAATATATTAACCGTTGCTTGTCGTTCATTGTTACAATATTTACTTATTGTAATTAATTTTACCGGCCCCATAGACAATTAACAGATTATTAGCAAGCCGATCGTTGCACGATGTTTAACGATTAAGTAGTATATTAAGACATAGGTTATGAGTGCGAAATTAATGTTATTAGTGGTGTGCTGTGAGGTGCATTCCTTCCAGAGTGCTACGTCTGACATTATTTTCCTTTGTGGTTTTCTGCTGAGGATGGCAGTTAGTTGCCGAAATACGTATTCAGAGTTCTTTACTCAACAAGGTGGTAAGAGTATTTTTTATTAAAAAAAGTCTCTCAGTCAATCTCGGAGGTCCAAGCAGTTTTGGTCGCCTGGGCTTCTTGACGAAATCTGCTGAGTGATAGTTGCGAATAAGTTGTTCGATCAACTCCATTCTGCAATCTAAATTGTTTTTCACACCACCATTCTTACTATATAAAATACACTAATTCCAGACACGGATGTCCACTAAATGGAAAACTATATTTTTATAATACTTCTTGCCTCTTTTTTGTGCAATTTGATAACTGTGCAAGTGTTGGTCTAAACGATCTACGCCTCCCATCGTATCATTATAGTCGACCAGTAACCTTGGTTTCATTATGAGATTAAACATCTTCTCTGGATTGTGTACTGTGGAGAGTAAATACAAATTATTTTTTACCGCGCCATGTCATAATAATTTGCTTTTCCCTCTGGAAAAGCAATTATTCCACCTTTGTCAATTTCTTTATTCACGCCACTAGGTACTTCTTCTCTGTCTGCACGTAGTGTACCATATGTGTTTGTTTTGTGATTTGTAAGTCCATCGGCTAGATGAGGTGACGTATAAATGTTGTCAGTGAGACTGTATCCCATTTCTAACAAGGGTTCCACTAGAGAGAGCACCAGTCGTGATGACATTGGCATATTTTGGAATTGGTTTCCTATTATAGTAGCACCCTTTCCAGTATAAATAATTGAAGAGATTAAATAGCCACTTTTATATTCGCAAAGCATGTAAAATTTGATACCGAATCGAGAACGTTTTAGTAGCATATACTGTCCCCATCTTAATCTCCCTTTGTATAATAATAAACTCTCGTCTATGGTAATATCTCTCTCTGGAATGTATAAACTGGAAAATTTATATTTAAAATTATAATATATATATATATTATAAAATTTATATTTTGAAAAACTGGCCAGATTTTGTTGAGGTTTGGATAGGGGTGGATTTCTGGATTATAATGTTAACATTTAAGTTAATAGTAAGTAATAAGAAGTTAAGTGATCATGCTGGACGTGACATATACGTCGGTGAATATTCCTGGGAGTCACGTGCGGACGAGTATGTTACGTCCTTGTGCATTAAGTGGTTAAGGCATGAAAGATATGTTTAAAAATTTGTACGTTTCAGATAAAAGGACATAAAAGAAGACCAAGTATTTTACCCCTTCTTTGCCTTTTTTGAATGTTCATGCCTATTATTTTTTAATGCCTTTTCTCCAAACGCGCTTTTACAAAATTTATGAAATTTTCGCTGCGCCACTGCACATTTGTTTCGTACATGAATTTGTACTTTGTAATCCCCGTTGTGGCGTCTAACGTGGGATTCTCCGTGTCTACTGTGATTTGATTTGCGTCGAGTCGAATTTGTTCCTTGTAATTCCTCGTTATGCCGTCTGACCTGGGTTGCGCTGTGTTTACTGTAATTTGATTTGCGTCGAGTCTTCAATTTACTTACACTTAGTTGTGTTAAAGTTGTTCGTGTGGCAGTGTCAAGTGCGTTCGTAGTACAATGTCCAAAGAAAAGCCCACCATTGAAAAATGGATTAAGAATTACAAGGAATTGAAATATGAACACAATCAGTTATTTTGCCAAGCGTATTCAAAAATCGCAAGCTTTATTTGCACTTAAAATTATAAAACGTATTGATGTTACTAAATTCCTTTTAACGGATTAAATGTGACAAGAAATACTGCATAATTCGGCATGTCGAAACGTCATTACACCAGGAAAAACTAAAACTAACTAAGAGTCAAACCAAGAAACAACAAATTATAAATACAGCTATGCAATCTGTAGCATCAACTTCCGGCAATTAAAATTTAATTTTAATCTTTCAAAAGCTTTCATAAAAGCAAATATTTAAAAACGTTTTCAACGTTTTTTCAAGATTTATTCACGGCGAATTAACATTTTCTTTTAAACAGAGCCGGTACCGAGTGATAAAGTTTTACTTATGCTGTTAGACGCAGAGGCATAAGTATATGGTACAGGCTGCTTCTAATATGAAGATTTCTTATCCGAATTGAATTCGTTGCACGTGCTTAGCGCATGGACTTAATCCAGTAGTTGAAACTATTGCAGTTCCCGTAAGTAAATAAGTTAATAACATTTGGCAAACAAATATTTGTTAAAGCTTCTTTACGGGTAGAAATGTTTAGGAGCAGTTTACCAAATACTCCATTACCTCCACAACCAGTTCTAACAAGATGGGAAACATGGTTAGATGCCGCTACAAACCACACAAACAGCTTTGACAGTCTCCAAAGATTAATAAAGGAATTTCCAGCTATGTAATACAAGATTGTCATGTACTAAAAGAAGTGTACGTAAATTAGGCACAAACTTTTGAAATTGGTAAAACACAAGCGCCAAATATAATAAAAAAATAAGAATGAATTACGAAAAATCTGGTGTTCAAATGTTAATATCCATCAGAAAAGAAAATTTTTACACGAAG
>JARFOC010000394.1:693166-713339 GCA_031763485.1 Osmoderma eremita | reverse complement strand
AGTATTTCAAGTGTAAAGTAGGCGATGAAGACAAAAGCTGGGCTCCCCATATTTGCTGTGTTACGTGTGTCAGACTTCTTACAGCGCGGGCAAAAGGTAAACGACATTTGCCTTTTGCTATTCCTATGATTTGGAGGAAACCATCAGATCATATTATCGATTGCTATTTTTGTTTAACAAATATAAGTGGTATGACTTCTAAATGCAACATACTGTAAGATATCCTAATATTCCACCTGCACTGAGACCAGTACCTCACAGTCCGGAATTACCTGTTCCTAAACCTCCACTGAACATGGTACTAAGCGACGATGAAAGTGCGGATGATACCAAGACAAATGGAGCCCTGCTATGTTGGGAGACTATTGCTGGACGCTGAATAGAGATGTTTCTGATGCAATGTAGAGCCGAAAGTCATATCAACACATTTTCCAAGTAAATATATCACTTTGTACGTCTTTTTTCACGATTTATACACATATTATAATATATACTTTCACAAAATTTCATTGCTTTGTCACTCTGTAATCCTGCCTGATAGAAAAATTCTAAAACAGATATGAAACAAAAGTGTAAAAGGTACTACCAAGTTCACCCACTTTACCCCGTGGGACAAAATAAATCTGAAATTTTGTTGATCAGTGTAATAAATGGATAAGTAGAGCATCGATTGATATATGTGGAGATGAGCACGCTAGACACAAGTAAAGCTTTCGACTCGCTTATTCATGATATTCTGCTAGATAAGCTAAAATATTACGGAATAAGAGGAATACCTCTAAATTTACTAAGATCATACCTGACCGAGCGAATACAATTGACGGAGTTTAACAACTGACAGTCCAAGTCAATAAAGGTTTGGTGCGGAGTTCCGCAAGGATCTATTCTTGGTCCGCTACTTTTAATTCTATATATAAACGACTTGCCAGCTAATGTTAATGGAGCCCAGGTATGTATATATGCTCACGACACTTCCGTCTTAGTGCGAGATGCGGACCTTACAATTCTTCGTTAGAAATCAGAATCTGCGATTATGGATGCCGAACAATGGTTCACTGCAAATAATCTGCAAATTAGCATTAACAAAACACAAAAGTTAACCATTACGACAAAACGCACGAGTTAGCCTTCAACAGCAACTTTCCTAGGTGTGGTCGTGGATGAAAGTATGAAGTGGAATCATCATATTGGAAATTTGGCAAGAAAGTTATCATCTGCTTTATTTGCAATAAGAAGATTGAAAAATATAGCAACACACGAAGCAGCGAGGATGGCATATTTTGCAATTTTCCACTCCATTATGTGCTACAGACTACTCATCTGAGGAACGTCTGTGGAAACGCATAGAATTTTTACACTGCTGAAGAAGACAATTAGGTTGCTGTGCGACCTGGAATACTCAGCCAATTGTAAAACACATTTTTCCAAAGAAAAAATACTTACATTACCATCTGCGTACATCCTAGCAGCAGTTGTGTATGTCCATCAAAATAAACATAATTTCGTACAAAATGGAAATATCAACGATTACTTCACCCGCACACGGAATAAAATGCGAACACCGTTCCACCGACAAACTTGTTGTCAGAAGGCAATCGCCTACGAAATTGTGTAATTCATTGCCGGAGGTGTGGACAGACTTACCGCTAACGAAGTTCAAACCCATAATCAAGGAAATGTTGTTGAGGAGAGAATTATATGTATATTTATACATCGTCTGCCCAATTTATTTAGTGTCTGTATGTTGTATTTTTGTATATTTGTTGTATTTTATAACTTTCCTTTTTTTAATTTATTTTTTATTTTATTTATTAACTATTATGCACACAGCATAAAACTATGACAAATTTTCTGTAATGGTGTAATTATAAATATACTGGTATTATTATTATTATTATTATAAATTTTGATATTTGCATTGCTACGTAAACATTACATTATCGACTATTTGTTGCATAATAAATAAGATATACAAACTTGATATTACAAAAGGTTGAATGCATGTAACTGATAATATGCCCAATATGAAACTGAATAACAAGATAACTAATGTAACAAAAAGAATTCTCGCAATTCCGAGGCCCCGCGCTTGTACCTCGAAATCTGTTGCCATCCGCCTGTTAGACTGGAGAACATATCAAGAAAGTCGATAATCTTGTACAGTCGCACATACATACATTTATACTCTTAAACCGTCATGGAAAGTATATATCTTATACAAATATGTATATAAATTGTGTATGATTAACGCACAAGCTATAAGAGTGGGTTCCGAAGAAGTTTAGAACTTTTTATTTATCGAGATGCGGAATTATAACTCCTTTAGTTCAAATGAACCTGTTTGGACACAGGCTTTCAACGATTCTGAAGATGGTCTGGTGCGTATGAGACGTGATCGTGTGAGTACGTATCCCAAATAGAGAGTTTATTTTTAATCATTTTTTTTTCAAAGATCCGCTTGGTGTAAGATCAACCCTAAATGTCTTCAAAAAGGAACCGGAAAAGAAGGGATTATCAATTTTGCAAACAGCGATCTTCATCGCTGGTGAAATGGCTGGAAGCGGCGTATTGGCATTACCGAAGGCGATAGTGGATTCAGGTAGAAACGATTTTAAATTTTAACTGACAAAGAAAATCTAATTACTTTTATTGTTTGTTGTTTAAGGTTGGATTGGATTGGTTTTATTGGTTATATTTTGTTTTAATGCAGCTTACGGGGGAACGAGATTGGGTGCGTGTTGGCAAATTTTAGAAGAAAGATATCCGGAATATAGGAATAAAACCAGAAATCCTTATGCTACTATTGCCCGAAGAGCAGCTGGAGAATGGGCTGGGTATGGGTATTAACTTTCATTAAAAAAAGCAACAATTTATTAAACAAAATTCTGAAAATTTTCATTTTCTTACAAGGAAGCTTTTTTATCGAACAAATGTTTTCAAGGATATTCGTATTTAGCAACCTGATTATTGTGTACATATTCCTTTCAAGTTATAACATCTGTGGCAAAAGTATTATATCAACATTTCAATAATATTTTGTTTATTAAGATATGTGTTACCATCAGTGTTACCACTATGTAGATTTCGGACGTATTAACAATACACAATCCTTAACCATACTGTCAACTGAATTGTTTCAATTGATAAAGAGAGCTAAAGTACTGATAATTTTTGATTAGATATACTTTGTTCTTTTAGTTTAAAATTGATTAGTTTTGATTCGATAAAAACATATTTAGGAATATCATGCCATTCCTGATTATGATGATTCTTAAAAAAATACAGACAATATTATGACACGCATTAATTTATTTTCATTAAACCTCCCACGAAAAATAATGTTTCATGCTATTAATGTATTTATCTAACCTTTGACTTAACATTGTGATAAGAATTAACTTATTCAGACGGATATTAATTACGAACAGATGGTCTTAGTCACATAAGCTGACAATGAGTAATGTATTTTTATTACTGGAAATATTTACCCCTCCTTCAGGATGCTTATGCGAATCAGAAAATTTTTTATTTATTATTTTTATTTTATATTCCTTAGGGAAAAAACAAAATTTATAGCCATAAAATATATTTGGAGGAATAAGTGGCATCATTTTCTTTAATTAATTTTAATTTCTTTTCCAGAATATTGGTGTCTGGTTGCATTCAGTTTACCCTTTTTGGTGCAGGTACTGTTTATTTGTTACTAGCGTCGCAGATTGTGCAAGAGTTGTTAAAGGGACTTTTGTCTAATGTGAGTTTCTGCTTTTGGTTTTTGGGAATAGCAATATTGCTAATGCCCATAATGTGGTTGGGTTCGCCAAAAGATTTTGGGTAAGAAACTAGATGACCTTGCCTTTACTTTACTTCACCTTATAAAAATTTACAATTAATATTTAGGTTTGTAGGGGTAATAGCTGCATTGACCACAACTATAGCCTGCGTGTTATTTTTTTCGCAAATTGTTATGGACGGCATAGACTTAACGACACCCGTGAAGCACAGTACGCATAATTTTCACGACTTTTTTCTGGCATTTGGAACATTATTATTTGCGTTTGGTGGTGCTTCAACTTTTCCCACAATTCAAAATGATATGCAGGATAAGAGCAAATTTTCTATTAGTGTAATCTATGCATTTTCAGGTAAATATATAGATCAATTTTCGTAATACTTCGCCATTATCAATTATAATTTTTTAAACTCAATTGATCCAAAGAAAGACGCCATTAATTCTTAAATCTTCATCAAAATTGATTTATTGTTATTAATATTACTTCTTTTCTCTAAAATAAAATAAAGCAATGCAAAACCTAATTTTATTACAGTGATACTTTTCTTATATGTGCCAATCGCCGCTGGAGGATTCTTCGTTTATGGCGAAGATGTACTGCCAAACATAACTATATCCTTAACTCAAACCAATCTTGTCGTATTAGCTAATATATTAATGGCAATTCATCTGATTTTTGCTTTCTTGATTGTCATTAATCCAGTATGCCAAGAATTGGAAGAGATATTTGGAGTACCACACCGTTTGTGAATAAATAAATAAGTATTCTTCATATTTTGTGATAATCTTTATTTTAGACTATAATTGGAAGCGTTGCTTTGTTCGAGTTCTAATAATACTCTTAATGGTGTTTATTGGAGAAACTATTCCAAAATTTGGAAAGATTTTGTCTCTTGTTGGCGGATCGACGATTACAATGTTAACGTTTGCACTTCCATCGTATTTTTACTTGAGATTATGTGGGCAAAAGAGTCCTTTATGGCCAGAGCAGTAATAGTCTTTCATTATTATATCATATAATCATTATAGTAACACAATTGTTGAATTTTAGAAAATAGCTTGTAATTCTTAACTTTTAATTTTAGTATTTTCTTGTAGCCATATCCCACTGTACGAGAAAATATATTTATGGGAATTGATTATGATTGGTATAATAGGTGGGTCCGCATCAACTTACAACGCTGTGAGGGATATTTTTGGCGCCAATTCATTTACCAAACCGTGTTACTTTGCATGAAGATTTCAGTAATACAAGGCTTGTGAAGAGATCACACTTGTGCAAAGATTGATGAAAGATATGGTTAACAAAACAAAACAGAATTTAACTTATGAGAAATAATGGAAGCTATTTCTTTGTGATATATTTGTAAAAATATGTTAATAAAACTTATTTATTTTTATTTTATTTTTTTGGTTCTTAAATCAGAAATACGTATATAAATATATATTTCTAATAGCAGTATAGTTAAATTTCTGAAGATTTTTTGAGAATACACAAATTCGGCTGTTTGAAGTAATCTAATATTGGTATTGAAAAATTTTCAAATTGGTTATGTTGCAAACTGCAACAAAATTTACTTCATAGCATACGTCAATTTATATGACAATACGTCAAAGTCAAAATGACAAGTTTATTATAGATTATTTATCAAATTGTTCCTAATTATCATTAAAATTTAGTAATTTAATTAGTACTACACTAATGCGATGAGAAAGTAGAGGTATAAAAGTATTGCTAATCTTATTCTAGCCTCTGCTCTTTAGATCGATAATTTTTAGGAGAATGTTCGCTTTGCGGTAATATAAACAAGATTTGTATATAAACAAACACCATGTCGGATAATGTCGATCAGTTATCGGATAATATCACAGGTAAATTTATTAGTATGCTAAAATTTGTTTATTGATAACATTATCTACCATTTACCTACATTTATCGGCAATGTGATAATTTTTTAAATATTTTTTCCCAGTTCATGTGATTAAACATTGTGCAACACTGTTTTTTTGTATACAAAGTTAACGATTCTCATAACATTGTAGATGTTTCCACTGGTCAAGACTCAGACATTGATACACACAGTGTTTGCTCTGGATCAGATACTCATAGTGGACATACTTCACTATCAGGAGCAACTGAAAAAAGTTCTGGGGTCACTAACACAGGACATGCTACTTTATCGGAAATAATCAACACGGCTGTCGTTACCACGTCAAGTTCTCCAGGTATTATATTATTTTAAATTTATCAGACAATGTGTCGGATTACTCCCCCCATTCAATGGATTTATTAATTCGAAATTAAACTAAATTCGGTCATGTGGTTGACGATGGGAATCCAAGTATTCCCAAAACATGAGCCTTAAATGAATCTATTGTGTGGGAGGAATGATCTGATACATTGTGTCTATTATATTGCCCCACATTCCTTGTAATATGTACTAAATTTATTTAGTTTACTTTATAAATGTTGTAGAGCCTGATACAAAAAATAATGCAGTAACGACGGGAAATACAAACCTGGCTACGAGTAAAGGCGGTTTGTTACCATGGGGAGCCCATAAAGAAAGATCACCACATCCAAGTGCGGGTCCTAGTATAGATATGGATATTAAGCCAGGTGAATATGTGATGTGCAGCCTCTTTGCTGATTTTACTATACAAGCTGAAAAGAAAATAGAGGCTGTTATGGGTGAATCGCAAGTAAGTTTTTTTATTTCATAAATATGGGTTCGTCGGAAAAGTATCCTCAAACGCTTGGAATAGTAAAGAATTCGAAAATTAATGTGTTCACTTTGCAACTTTTTTCAAAAATATTTTTCTGTATAGACACTGACGGCTGGTGTATAAGAGCTGTCTGGCTGCAGCACTGAGTAAATTCCACAAAAGTAGTAATCAAACATAAAAGTAATTTCCGAAATTACTTTTTCTATACATAAATAAAATACAATTTCGATTGTATTAATTAAAACAGCATTACAGTGTATACATTATGTTATTAATAAATTTGTCAAATTCATCAAAACTTTGCCAAAGTGCTTATATTTTATTTGAACCAAAACTATGCAGAATAAAATGTGCATTAACAAGTTTAAAGAAGCTATGCTTCCCATATACTTGACAAACTTATTGTCAATATCATGTTACAACTTTCAATATGGATTATGAATGGTCGTTTGACATCATTTTACTTAGAGTAACATATTTTTAGATAGAAAGTAAATACAGAAAGATTCTCGTTCTGTATTTACTTCATTTATTTTTGATGGATTCTGTTGGAAGCAATTCTTTATAAGTTTACATTTGTATTAGGAAAAATTACTTTCAAAATTATTACAACGAGGTGAAGATTTACAATTTGATCAACTACTTAGTGCATTTGGTTCGGTGGCAGAACATTGTTTACCATCATTGCTCAGAGCATTATTTCTATGGTATGAAAGACAGATGGCAGAAGTTGCATGTTCCGAACAGAAAAAAGTTGACCCAAAAGCAAAAAGGTAATGTTATTTTTTTAATGTATGCATATCTTATATTTTATATTTACTTGCTCTTTGCAGTATCATAAATATAGTGTCAGGTAACACATCTGAAACTGTAGAAAGAAGTGAAGCTGATATACAGCAAGAAAGAAGAGATTTGGCTGTGGAATTTATATTTTGCTTAGTATTAATTGAAGTGTTAAGACAATTATCATTCCATCCTGGACATGAAGACCTCGTGCAATACATTGAAAATTTAGCATTCAAACACTTTAAATATAGAGATGGGTAAGTTTATTTCATATTTATTTACTAAGTAAATATAATATTGAATATTTACAGAATTCAATCAGGTGCAAATGCGGTTAACATACATATTATAGCCGACCTGTATGCTGAAGTGATCGGAGCCTTAGCACAATCGCGATTTATGTCGGTTAGAACAAGATTTATGCAAGAACTAAAGGAATTGAGGGCAAAAGATCCAAGTCCAATGACAACTCAAAGCATCATCAGTCTTCTTATGGGAATGAAATTTTTTAGGGTGAAGATGGTACCAATAGAAGAATTTGAAGCTTCTTTCCAATTTATGCAAGAATGTGCACAGTATTTTTTGGAAGTTAAAGACAAAGATGTAAAACATGCTTTAGCGGGCTTGTTTGTTGAAATCTTAGTTCCAGTTGCTGCAGTAAGTTAATAAATGTGTTTTATGTGAATATTAACATGAAAGTAAACCTGTTTTATAGACCGTGAAGAATGAAGTAAATGTACCTTGTTTGAAAAACTTTGTGGAAATGCTTTATTCACAAACTCTGGATGCCAGTACAAAATCAAAGCATAGACTTGCCTTATTTCCTCTGATAACTTGTTTATTGTGTGTCAGTCAGAAACAATTTTTCCTACAAAACTGGCACTGCTTCCTTGCAATGTGTTTATCCCACTTAAAAAACCGCGATCCAAAAATGTGCAGGGTCGCTTTAGGTAAATTATTTAAATATATTTCTGAAGGAAACACTTATTTATAATGATTTTGCAGAGGCTCTTTATCGACTGTTGTGGGTTTATATGATTAGAATAAAATGTGAAAGCAATTCAGCTACGCAGTCACGTTTACAGAGTATAGTAAATTCGTTATTCCCTAAAGGTTCAAAGGGTGTGGTCCCAAGAGACACACCATTGAATATCTTCGTAAAAATTATCCAATTCATAGCGCAAGAACGTTTAGATTTTGCTATGCGCGAAATAGTATTCGATCTATTATCTGTTGGACGACCCATAAAAATAATTTTAACACCAGAGAGAATGAGTATCGGATTAAGAGCATTTCTAGTAGTCGCCGATAGCCTGCAACAGAAGGAAGGAGAACCACCTATGCCACGCTCGATGGGTATTCTTCCAAGTGGAAACACATTACGGGTCAAAAAAACCTTTCTTAATAAAATGCTCACTGAAGACACGGCTAGAAGTATCGGAATGAGTTCTTACTTTCCGCATGTTAGAAGAGTTTTTGTAGACATTCTACGAGCTTTAGATGCGCAGTATGGTCGCCCTCTAATGATGACGAGTACGCAGAATGTTAACAAGGAACCTGACGAGATGATCACTGGCGAGAGAAAACCAAGAATAGACCTATTTAGGACATGCGTCGCTGCAGTACCTAGATTGATACCAGATGGGATGACAGGAGCGGAATTGGTTGATTTACTCTCTAGATTAACGGTGCACATGGATGAGGAATTGAGAGGTTTAGCATTCCAGAGCTTGCAAACTTTAGTGATGGATTTCCCAGATTGGAGACAAGATGTGGTGTGGGGATTTACGCATTTTTTAGCTAGAGATGTCCTTGATACTTTCCCGCAGTTGATTGACAGTGGATTAAGAATGTTGCTTCAACTTTTGACAACGTGGAAGGTATCAATATCTTCAGTTAATTATACAATTACTAACACAATAAGATTAGGCAAAGAGTCAGAAACAAAAACTGTGCCTCGTGACAACGCTGCTACCTATAGGACAGATAATCAAAAGCCTGAACCTCTATCGTCGGTATTACATCTCGTGGAAGCATTTGCATTAGTGATGCTTTGTAATTATCGTGTATCTAACAGAAGACATTTAGTACACATATTGCGAGATGTAAAAACGTTAACGAAAACACTGAATTGCTCTGAAGATCAAGCCGCTATTGACGTTATAGACCAGTGTTGCCCTCAAGTCATCGAAAAATGTGTACCCTTCTTACCAGCAGCTGAGAAATCTGCTGTGCAAGCAGTTGCCAATATTGATTTGCAATGGTTAGCCGACCGTAACGGTTGTATTTGGACGGCTGGGTTGCACGAAGATGGTCTCAGTAAGACTGGATCAAGTTTCAATTTGAACTTCGTCGACCCTTGGAGTATATGCTTGTTCGGATTTCTAGAAAGGAATAGAGTCTTAACTCACTGCCCTACACTAGTCAGTCATGCTTGGCCGATCGTTTTCACTAGGTTAAATGCTCTCTTTCCTGTGATTGATCCAACGTAAGCATAGAAAACCCTACCGCCATGTAATCACACCAATTAAAAATGGCCATTCTAGCAGTACCATTCTAGCTTATTATGTATACAGGTTTTGTATAAGTTTGCGCAAAAGCTACACACAGCGGCATTCTTCCTTCGGTTCTGAATCGAAAACTTAGTGTTAAAACATTGTATCATGCTTTGTATGTTTTCAGGAACCACTTGAAAGAAACATACATTTGGCAACACTGAACTCGTATAATACTGTAATCGTAGGCATCGTAATATTTTCTGAATTTCACTCTTCGAAAACAGTTTACTCGTCGTTAGTACTATGAGATGGGTGAATTTAAAGTTTTAAATTCCACATAGTACGGGAGATATGATTTGACCTTGAAATAAATTTATTGCTCTGAGGATAAAAACTATTAAAATCTAACGAAAATCTTATTCTAAATTTCCTTTCTAAATTTTATTTCTCAAATATTTTTCTCATAAAAAATCCACCGCTTGCGTTGGTGACTGCTAGAACAATCCGCAGCATCCTTGCGATTAATTTTCTCAGTGTGTCGCCTGGGATGTTATTCCATTCTTGTTGGAGGATGTTCCAGAGTTGTTCCTTTGAAGTAGGACCATCAATTTACACACTTCTGTCAAGCTCATCCCACAAGAGTTCAATAGAGATCGGGATTATGCGGTGGCCATATCATAATTTGTAAAATATTTCCCTCATATTGGCCACTCGAATACTGTTTACATATGCTGGAGACATGCATTGGATCGTTGTCATGCATACAGACAAAATTCTCGCCGATTAGCCGCAGCCCAGTAGGAATGGCACGAGATTCTAATATTTCGCGATTGGGCTCTGTCCGCATTATTCCTTGGATTCGATGTAACGTTGTTGTTCCCGTAATGTCATACGTGCGTATGTTCCAAGGTACTACCTCTAACGTAATTTTCCTTTGTAGATTTTACCAACTCATTAAGGTGGTAAGGGTGTATTTTGTTTTAGTTTTACCATTTCAAGCCTATTCATATACCAGTAATGTTTTTGGTTGAAATCATTAGAATACACACGTATTGTTCTGCAACGTTGCCAAATGTGTCATCGTGGAAGTATGTTAATGAAGAAATTTTGAAAGCAAATTTTGAAGTCAAACAGAAAACATTTATGAATTTGTGTACTTCTTTATTCTAAATTGCAACTATCTCTATCACAGATACCGAACAATAACGCTTATGTGTGGACTACAGCCCGAAAATTGTGAACTTTTTAAAAACGTATGAAGCATGGTACTATTTTGATGTTGAGATTTTAGATTCGGAATTTAACAGGGGGTACCGCCACGTGTTGATTTTTCGCCAGTTTATACACAGCCTATATAGTTTTCAAATTATGCATTTTAAGGGATTAAGTTCTTGAACGAGGTGCATATTTCGTCAATTTCCGTTGGCAGTTTTCATTTGGTTTATTTGGTTACACCATGGTTTTGCGTTCTTATTAAATCTTATATTTGCGTAGACCCGTAAATGACAATAGAGCATCTCTACTCCGAGGTTCCGCAACTGTGAAGAAACCAGTTAATGAGAGGGATATCTACATACACGTCTGGAAAAACTACATTACCTTCGCTTTTCGAGTGGTAGCTCCAATTCCAAGTCCCATCGTTCGTTGTGCTAGTCCCGATTTAAGTTTGAGGTAAGTTGATTATTTCATGATATCGGGCTTGGCTAGGCGCGCTTACACTTTTATAAGACTTTACCCGAACTCTGTCTGTACACGTGCTTAAAGACCTGCTGTGGACCTGTGTAAATTTGTTAGAGAGGCTTCTTAGTATGGGGATGTAGTTTCTATTGTGTATATATGTTTTTTTGGGTTTTTGGGCATAGAGCTTTGTTCAAACCACTTAATTGATTTTTTGAAGTTCTCTCGAGGGCATAGTTGAGTGCAAACTCAGTACAAGCCTAGAAAATTTGGTGCAGGCGCAGGGTTTGGTGTCTACAGGACGGTTTACTTTACCGCTTGCGGCTATAAGGAAGCAACACAAGCGAGCCAGGTGATTTGACATATAATTCTTTCACTTTTACCATTCAGCACATGATGGTCATAATTCATCATTGTCCATGCAGAAGGTGTCAAATGGTGTTGGACATATTTCATGTTAATTTAAAATGTGATTTTTTAAATAGATTAGTCGCCGTTTTTTTCTATTCTTAAGCATAAGTAATGTGCAGTTATAATTCATATTATGCACAAAAAATGCCTTTTTTACTCAGATTGCGAGAGTAACAGTGGGACCTAGCAGTTAGGTTATTTAATTATACCGTAGCTATCATCCCGAATTTAGGAAACATTTTTCTAACATTTAACTTCAATATAATTTATCCACCACTTTTATGCTGTAGTTAATCTTTTAGTTGAAACTGCAAAGTTTGTGGTTTCTTATTCGTTTATCGCTACGTAAGTTTTTAATAGCTATAGTTATCAATTCATTACACTATAATATAAGTATAAAGAATGATTTCCAAAAAGTTTTTCTTGTCTATATAGCTCATCTCCAGATAGTTTAAGTGCCGAACGTAACGATACAAAAATGCCTGGTGCTAACATATCACCAACCGCCCTGTACAAACTGGTAGTACCACTATTAAGATGTGAAGTTTGCGATGTACGTGATGCAACAGTGCTAGCTATAGGAAATGTTAATAGCGAAGCATTGAAGTAAGTATTAATATCTATACTTTCATTTTTGTTAAATATTCAATTATTAACGCTGCCTCAAATAGATATTTATTTGCTGCAGGGATGTCATGGAAGAACTTGTAGTATACATAAGAGATGCCGTAGATAAGAAACAAGAAAATGTGCGTAGACGCAGGCGCAGAGATGCTCTCCGACTACAGCTAGTTAAAGTCTTAGAACTTATAGCCGAATACGGTACATTTGGCGTTAGCAATTTCGTCTTGGATAGAGACACTAATTCACTACACCCGACATTTTTGGAATATATGGATGGTGCTCGGCTCTACTTAGAAAGCGAACCCGATAAGCAAAGTACTTCCGTCAAGGAAATCACACTCCATTTCTGCAGTTTTATTACAAAAATGATCAAAAGCTTTTCTTGTAAGTAAATAAGTCAAACTTCATAGTGTTATATGTAATGCGATTCTTCTTCTTACTTATAGTGGAAACTTGTCAGACCCTTTTAAAGCGTGACCTAAGAAAAAATCTTTTCATGTTATTTGCTACGTGGTCGGGAAAATATTGCGCGCCATTTGCTCAAGTTTCTCCTCAAGACAACGATCAATCAACGCAGAAAAAGTGTACAGAATTGCAGTTTACTGCTTTGCAAGCTATGAGTGCTTTACTATGCTGCGGTCCCTGCACAGATCCTGAGGGTTTGGAGTACAATGACGGGGATTTGTATCAATGGTTGGATACCATGCTGAATAGTCACGAAGAAAAGGTAAGTTTTGTCGTTATTGTCTGTTAAAATATCAAGAATAACCTGTCTATATCTAGCAGCACATGACGTATTTTTCGTTTTATATTAACAGTTCTCTGCACATATAGTGATACAAAGTAAAAATTCGCTTAAATAATGATAACTGGTAAATCCATCGTTAATCCTTTTTTATTATTATTGACGGATGATACAAACACACATATCTGTAATATGAAACTGTTTTGTAATTTAATTTCATTATATGGCTTTACCAAGTGCGCCTGGTCGTTATAAATAAATAGTTAATGAAAACATAAGGTATAACGGAACCAGCGAAGGCAATGCATTTAATCAAGATAGGCAACCAAATATGCACAAGTGTTCAGCGTTTGTCTATTCGTGTATTTTGTGTAAAATTTTACATCACCTTTCAGTAAATCGATTCGTACACGATAACTCAAGGGACGCACTCAGTTCGACATATATCGAGCGCTAAATATACAAATTAAAGTAAAATACAAGTTGTGTTTCTATATCAAAACAATATATCAGTATAACTACTTAATACCCAAAAAGTGCGTAAAAGTAAAACAATTGCCCAATAAAGATAAGTATTTGTATGTATATGTAAATATATACAAGAAACATTTTTTAAAGAAATAACTAAAAACACTAATACGAAGGAAACTAAAAGATCGGTCTGTCTCCAAAAACTCTGAAATAGAAACGAAATTTTGATAGATAACGAAAAGAAGAAAACAAATAATACCATAGACATACAAAACTCTTAACTACTGATTGTCAAGAATTAGGAAATTTAAGTTAAAAAATACCCCTTACCACCTTGTTGAGAAAAGAATTCTGAATACGCATTTCGGCACCCTCAGCAGAAAACCACAAAGAAAAAATATAATGTCAGGCGCAGCACTCGGAGAACAATCCTGCTCTTAGAACGCCACTATCAACATTGCAATGTTGTTAAACCTTGTCAGGGGGTAGATGTGTTCGGACAATCAGGAAACAACCAAATGCAGAGTAGTACAATAGACCTCATGGCCGCATGTGAAAGACTTAAATTTGAATTTACTGGGAATTGCAGCCAGCGCAATCAAAACACAGCTTTGTTGTTTCGTTCGAGCTTTTGGCTTTTATTTAAAACCTTTATCAAGCGTGCAGAATTCTGTGAAAGACCTTACCCTACATTCGGGACTCAATCCATCAATCAGTTAACACAATATGTATTTTCTATAACAAAAATCTAAACTCTTAACTCCTCATTTAGAAGGATAAAATTAGATTCATCTAGAAAGATAATAAATAAATTCTTTGTAACGTCAAATTGTAAACCTGCTCTAGAGTTGCTCACTAGCACCAAGGGGCAATGGCGGGGATTCGATACAACTTTGACTGCGAGTCTCAACGAGATTTATTGTGTATACATGTACGCTGCCGTAAATACTATTTCGTGGTTCTACGTTTGTTTTAAAAATGTTTCCTACGTCGCGAAAACGACCAATGGTGGATAAAGTTACACAATTTATAGCAGAAATGCCATAATCTAAATTATGATGGCGTTAAAATTCAATATGTAGTTTGTAATATCCCTTTAATGTTTCACGGAAGACTTAATACGGTAAGTGTTTGAGTACATATTATAATTTATTTTATGTGTAAACTTTATTGCGCTCGCCATTGATTGTTGGCGCAAATTGAGCAACTCTGCTCACAATTCATGCTGTGAACTTGGCAGACCGTTCGCACGCTCGTACCAAAAAACGCACGCCGTGATATATGTATTGTTAGTATGCACGTCCGTCGCCATCACTTGTAGCATCGTAGTGCGCCTACTCCTTACACCATGAATGTGGATAGCATTCGCATTTCTCGGCTGCGAACCATTTAACATACGTACGATTTTATCGACTCGGAAGGGGGAACAGGCACGAAAGCTATCCACACTCACGTTCGCACGGGTCTTTGCGGCGTGAGTTGCGGTGTTAAGCTACATAGCGCGGCTGCACATAAACGTGTCACCCAGGGACGTAAAGATGGATTTTAGGCCGCGAAGTTCATGGTGCCAGTCTACAGCCTGGTTTACCCGAAGCTTCGCCTCTTCTTTAAGAAAACTTGTTCAATAACTGCCGTGTCATGCATATTTGTTTCCTTTGTAAGAGAAAATATTCTTTGATGAAATAGGCTCAACTTGCTATGTATCCTGCAAACCGAATATTAAAGTTAGTCACCGTATGTGGTTGATAGTGCGCAAAGCTAAGGAGTGTTTCAAAGTGTTTTATTACATGTTAGTTACTGTTTGTACTTGTGCACTTAATAATAAATACTACAAAACATTAGTTATTCCCATGGAAGAAAAATTTAACGCATTGGTGCAAGTCCACCTGTTCCGAGCTTTTCGGTTAACCTTGGCTCCGATTACCTCGGATAATGGCGGTTTTACTGTAGTTGTTTTTCTTTAGTGGGTAGCTTCATTACCTCCAATATTTTTTATTTATTTTATTTGGTGTCATCGATATTTTCTCTCGGACAAAGGTAACAAAAAAATTTTTTTTTGTTTCCATAAAAAATATCCGTATTAGTTTAATCCCTTACAGCAAAATCGACTTTTAAAGAATCAATTATCTTTTTGTGGTTAGAATAAAATCATTATATTTTGTACATACAATGACCTTTTCTTCAAGTTAGTTAGATAGTTTTATATATAATTTCATATTTTCGTACACAAATCCGAAATTGCATTCTGCATAACATCATGGATAGGTACATACTTTATAAGCAAGTTAAAGCGTTATTCTAGACATTATAACCTTTGCGTATTATTATTAGAGCTCTGCGCGGATACTTCGTTTCCTATCCGCATCCGATCCGTATCCGCCTCATTCAGGTGGAAATTACCCGTATCCGCAAGTTTTATAATTATGATAAATATTATATAAGAAAAGGTAATACATTTAGCGCAAATATGTTTTTTAAAAAAATGCAAATATAAACAAATATTTTGCTATTATAAAAAAAATTAAAATAATTGGAATGGGAGCTGCTGATGGTAATTTCATGTTCTCCAAGTACCAAAATTATTTATACATACATAAACGCCTAAAATATACAGCGTGACAGTTAGGCAGTGTGGCAAAGCTCGATATATCCGTTACAGATAAGATATCAAAAAAAAGTTATTTACGAAAATAGCAGATAGCCTTAAACTTAACATTTTGAAATTATTTTCACACATCCAGCGTGTTTCGTATTACCGGGGTGAACCGAACGTACGTTTTCTTCAATGGAACAACCTGTATATTATTACCGATTTAGATTAAGCTCATCCCTCATACTTCCAATTTAGAGTTTTATTGAATTATGCAAGTGTTTCAGAAGTTATGGTCAATTTTATATGTAAATCACTGAGTTCAAGGTCTTGCATACTACAAACAACACAGCCTGAAAATTCTTTTTTACATGTATACATTGTTATAGCAAAACTCAAACACATTTTCTTTTCAATTATTTTAAATGGACCAGCCTGTATTTTATATTATAAAAAAGGAAGAATTGTTTAGGTTCTTTCATTTTTACTAAGCACTCTCTTGGAATATTTCTTGGTAGTAGCGAATTAAATTGACACCATTCCTTTGCGTTACATCATGGATTAAACTTAAATATTACATTTAACGAATGACCGCAAAATTTCTCATGCTTTTTTGAGTTGAATTTTTTAATACTATACATTAATTTTATCGTATGCAATACAGATGTTTTTAATGTTGTTAAAACTTATTTAACTAATAACGATGGCAAAATAACATTATCAAAAACGACTATGTGCGGACATGGATATACCGCAATTCTGCGTACTGTATCCGTATCCGATCTCTTAGAAGTAAAAATTATCGGCCCTCACAGGGCTCTAATTATTAGTATCCCCCGTATGCTGGAGCTTCACCTGTGCGTGATGTGGTGCGATAGCGCGTAATCTAACGCTAAATGCAGATCTAGCCGCGACTTAATGCGCTAATTTTATCACGGCATCAGTTAGGGTTTACACCGGCTTTACACATACGAGTAAATAAAAACTTGCAGCCATATCGTAGATTATATTTCCATTTACACATACGATTTAATATAAAATTAGACAAGTCGTACACGATTTACTCGTATGTCTAAAGCTGGTTTTAGACAATAGCTCCAGTGGCGATCTTTTTTCGCACATCAAAGAGAAAGAATGCGTTACTTTTCGCATGATTGTGGCTACATCTGACGTTTATTCGTTCTGTATTGTGCACACGATCGAAACAGATCAGGTGTGGTGTTTTGGCGGGACCGCGATATCGTTTCCAATAGATTCGTCAAACGAAAAAGCAATTGAGTTTCCCGAATAATACTTTCGATTTACAAAATATTTGCACCTATTGATATAATACAGCACTGCAGCTGCTTCAGGATTCATTTTGTAATTATAGAACTAGGTTGTGCCATTGCACGTAAGTCAAGCCAGTCAAACATTTATAATTTTTTTTCTCGCGATAGCAAACGCGTTATTATTACCCGTTAGACGTTAACGCAGGTGAAGCCCCAGTATTAGGTAGAACGATATAGTGCGGATTTTGTTCGGTTGTCAATAGCAGCCCTTAACGTACTGTATATATTTATCCTTCTAGCGATAAATTGTTTAAAACCTGTGATGAAGGAATAAAGGCAATATATGACGCTTTTATTTCTCTTTTCCCGGTATATAACGAAAGTATGGTCTTAAATAGAACATCATTGTATCGACATTCGATTCTAGCGGACGCTATAAATTTTCGACGTAATTTGCTGTTGGGATGAATCAGTACATTTCCGCAGTAGAACAATCTGCGAACAAACATAAAATTTAAGCAGGTGATGATAAACACATAAGATTTTTCGGCGAAAAATAAAAAGTTGTTTACTTTAGTTGCTGTTAATTCAGGAAATTTCTATTGTTTTCTTAGATATTTGTTTAATAACAGTGTTTAATAATAGTTTCCCTATAATATCATTACATGGTGTTCCTATTTTAAAGCAATTTTGATGAAGAAAAAGTATGTTTGATCAAAGTATATTTCTATGTTTAATATTTTCTTAACTAGAGCGTATGTATGTACCATCTGGGTAATTGGTCATCTAGTAATATCTGATTATAGGTTCGTGCATTTATCCTGTAGTTTTGCAAGGAAGAGCACATTAAACTTGGGGATCTCTGTTTAAATAAAAATTACAGCGGTATATGAAATATATTCTAGATGCTGACATGTGTGTGAGACGTGCCGTGAATATTATGTAAATAGGCAATTTCAGTGAAATATATTTTTATGGTATTTTTTTTTGTTTTTGGGAAGCATATGAATTTTACATATTTTCCTCGTTCGGTTGATAAATTAGTATTACCTTATATATGTCGGATTCATTTAAAAAATACTGTTATTGAATTTAGTAAACCCGAAACTACAACGAAATTGTGTCACTATTTTTATCAAATGCGAAATGACCAGTTCCTTTAACGAATGGGCGTGTAATTCAATTAATACTTCAACTTTCTTTTTAACAGTCCCGTTTCGTTGTGAAATTCAACACATGTCCTGGGCAAGTTACTTACATTTCAGAAAGAGTATGGCTTCTTGATTAAGTTTAGAAATTTAACAGCTTTTGGAACCTGAAATTAAGATCCCAAACATACAATTTAGTTGCTGGTTTGTTGACATTACTACAACAACAAGAACAGAAATATAAATGAAATTAGTTGAAGATTAATTGTAGGGTGTTTACAGTCTTGTGATTTTATTTTCAAGGGGTGGTTAAACATCTTAAAATGAGGTCATTAATGGAAAAATATCTTAACAAAGTTGCATAATAAGAGAGATATTAATATAAAAAAAATGTGGTTGTTTTTTAAAATTTTTAAGTGGTGATTAACCACCATAAAAAAGTTTTTTACGCTAAAACGATTGATCAACAACATGTGCAAAGTAAATGTAAACGATAGGTTATTACTGAATTTTTTACTAGGTAGGCTGATGTCTGTAACTTTTCCCATCTGTCAAGCTGTTTCATTAGTTGTCACTGCATTACTGGTTTGACGTAAATTTTTCCGAATAAACCCTAATAAGAAAAGTAAAAATGGTCCATCGCACCAACAATGAATACGTTGACATGTTAATTTATGGTGAAGTACGCCAGAATTCTGCTGCTGCAAGTCGATTGTACGCTGAGCGGTTTCCTAACAAGACAACACCTTTTCCACAAAAATTCACCGCTCTATTAATCCGTGCACTAGAAACTGGTATACTGCGAACACGTCAAAGTAGAGATGTTGGTCCTGAGAGATACTAACGAATTTTGGATGCCAAAGAGGAAGTCTTAAATCTTGCCCAAGAAGATCCTTCTAGTAGTACTCGAAAAATATCTCGCCAAGTAAACGTATAAAATCGAATTGTTTGGCGAACACTGTGCGAGAATCAATTGTATCCTTGCATATACAAAAGGTACAGACTTTACAACTTGAAGATCATCCATTACGCTTACAGTTTTGCCGATGGTTTCTACAAAAACTTGTTAAAATTCCAAACTTTTCCTTCATTGTATTGGCCACTGTTGAAGCAACGTTTACACGTAACGGTATAAATAACTGTGGTAAAACTTATATTTGGGCTGTGGAAAATCCACATGTAATCATTTCCAGCATCGATTTTCGATACACGTTTGGGCTGGACTGGTCAACGGACCATGGCTTATTTGTGTTGCCAAATCGAATGAATGGGTATGATTGTCTCTTGTTTTTTCCAAAATCATTTCATGGAACTATTGGAAGAAGGCCCTTTGAATGTCGTCGACAAATATGGTTTCTTCACAATGGCGCACCGCCGCATTTTAATCGTTTAGTTCGCCAACATTTAGATAATGTGTTTGAAAATAAGTGGATTG
>JARFOC010000394.1:673966-693066 GCA_031763485.1 Osmoderma eremita | reverse complement strand
TAATTTAAAACTAATGAAATCGGTAACATCGACGCGCGAGCTAGATGCTTATGAATCGATTTATATTAAAAAGAACAAACCTCCTAAATCCCGAGGAAGCGCCTCTATCTTTCTCAGCGCTAATTGGTTTATTATGAGCGGTTAAAAACGTCCTCTTGAGACGGCGTGCGGTCCTTTCTTAGAATTCTCCCGTTCAGGGCGGAGTGGGAAAAATGATTCATGTTTTTTGGGGTAGGTAAAGAGAATGAAGGGAGAGGAGACAGTGGTGCATGTTTTGTTATTGTCATGTACCTCCCTTACTGATATATGGTTTCTCTTGCGTTATATCATAGATGTATGCTTCTCTTTGTCAGGTACTTTAATGCTGTACCATATTACCCTAATTGTTCCCACCACATGCCTTACAATAGTTACAGTTCAATTGAGTCATCTATTGTGTCTCTCTGCCTCAACGTTTCTTGCTGGCTCTGCAGTCGTTTTGTATTTATCTTACACTAACAACAACCAACATATCTGATGTTTACAACTTAACATTATCAAGTCTAAATAATTGTTTGAAATTGTAATCTGGAATTTCAAACGCATTTGTGTGGTCTAGAATATTATTTCGAAAAAGTCGTATATGATTTCTATAATTACATTGCATAAGTTATATTTTTAAAATGTTCTATATCCGGGATATATCCTTGATATTTACGTACCTATCTTTTTCCGACAGAACACCAATGAATAATCTCAGGCATATATTATTTATTTCTTGTTTTCAAAATACTTCTTATAACATTCAACTGTAACATTACTGTTCAATGTTACATATATAAGCTACATACCGACCCAGAATTGCAAAATCGTCTGTGAATACTTACAGACGTCACAGATTATGTTACAGAATTGAATTATAAGTGTGCACAGAATTGACCCATTAAGCTTTATAGAACGTTAGGAAAAATGTATCATTAGTGTAAGGTGAACCAATAGGGATAAAAAAACTTGTTTTACTTTTAAGCTTTGCATTAAGGCTTTTTTATTTTTTTAAAATATATTTTACTCAGATTCTTTTAGTTTAATTTATGGAAGGATTAAAGAAAAGATTTGAGTGATATAAGAATACAAGCTTTTGTTGTGATAATGCAAGGTTTCATTGAAAACGTGAATGGTCAGAAATAAATTATAATATGTACTCTAACACTTACCGTATTAAGGTCTGCTACAAACTACACATTGAATTTTAACGCCATCATAATTTAGGTCCGACGTTTCTGCTGTAAGTTGTCTAAGTTTGTCCAACATTTTTAAAACAAACGTAGAACTACGGAATAGTATTTACGGCAGCGTATACAACAGATTTCGTTGAGACTCCCAGTTATACTGAAGATTGAATCGACATCAAAGTTGTTATAAATTTAGAGACAAATATGCTAAAACACATAACACGTTGACATTTTTAATACAAGTTCTTGTAGTTGGTAGTATTTGCTAAGCATAGTTGGGTGGTTTCGTATGAGTTCTTGTTTTCCTCTAACGACTTGAAAATCGCCCGTGCTGAATGAGAATTTGCGATTAAATTCACGCGAATTGTAAGACAGAGCGTGTGAACAGGGCAATAGGGCCTTAGCACGCAAACAAGCTCAGTATAAGTATAGATATTTTCATCAATGCCGATGTACACTAAAATACATGGTTTGGAGCATTAGGTTTTAGAAAAGGGTACTACGTATGTATGTATGTATATCGGCAGTCCAACAATATCACGGAAATTTCCAAGAATGTATTCCATCTACGTTTAAAAGCTTGTAAGATAGCGCAGCTAAGCTCCCGTTATTTTTTTATTTTTTTCTCCATATAATACTTTACCATATTGACGTATGTAAATATTATTTCAGATAGGGATCATTCCACGTCTAAGTACTCTGCAATGATATACCCCTACAAACCTCATCGAAATTTAAATAATCTTTGAATGACAAGCATAATCAATACGGGATTATTAAATTCTTTTTCCTTCGGAGGTCTCCTGAAAAATGATTACACTTCGTTTAATCATTCCGGGTAGGCTCTGCCCCTTGCAAATAAATTTGACAACTTTTATTTCACAATAATTTGAAGGATGTTTTATGTTTATCGTAGAAATGCTGGTATAAAATATAAGTATAAAATATAAGGTGTATTTGTCGATTGCCGTATTTACGCATTATATTCCCGGCGCCAGCAGTGTATTTAATATGCAGATTAAGTGAGACTTGTAATTCAACCAAATGAGGCATTCCTCGGCCAATAACAAGCGTAAACATACCCTTGCATATCTAGGGTAGAAATTCTATTTTTCGTTCAAAACTTGATGATATTTGTGTTAGCAAACTGTTTGTTTCTGTATCTTACCTATCGGATATCATTTACTAATAATAAACTTTATTAATCCTCCGTCTGTCGGGTACACTTTCGATCGGGTGTGGTCAGTGAAGACCAAAATAAAATAACCTCTGAAGGGTACCAACATGCCTGTTAGTGCTAATTTCGCATAAATATATTTTCTACAATCCTTTTTCTATGGAATGTCTAATGCGGAGTCAATTTCAAGGAAATTTTTCTTGTGTGAGTTATATTTGAAGCAAAGCTTACAAATTCACCACATATTCTTCAAAATTTCAGAATAACGCCTAAATAGAAAAAAATGAAATTGCTTTATTAGAATATTTATTCAAAAATATATAAATTGTTATAAAAAAAATAAAAAAACAATAATTCTGTGCATAAGTTGGAAGGGGTCAAAGTTTCATCTCCATCTTCTCTAAACAAGTCTTGCAGCATGCCATTATGTGCTCCATGCACAACCAAGATTTACAAATTTTGCGAAAAAGACGAGTCTTTCGTCTTTTGCAATACTTGCAATTCCCTTTTTTACCTGGCTGTGGTTCTGGCACAACTTCCTCTTCAAAGCCTGAAAGTTTCAACACCGAAGTGCGCACACTTTTTGTCAAGTGTTTGTCGATGGCCCTCCTTCGCATATTTTGCTGCACTAATTCCATATCAAATTTTTTTTTCAAACAGTACGCGCCTTGGCGAATTCTCCATCTGCGCTGTTGCTTCTGTAGATAACATATGCGTTGATTGCTGCGACATTGAGGAGGCTATGAAAAATCACCATTGGCCAATGTGATCATTCTATCAACAACATCCACTCCACTTTTTGTGCTGTTATAAAAAGTGATCATTTCGGGTTTTTTCTGATAACTGGCTTCATCGATATGATCGTCTCGGTGCATTGTGGATACGACGACCACATTTTCCCCTTTCTTAGATACATTTGATACTGCAGTCATATCGTCGATAAATGCAAATACTGAAGAATATACCTGCCTCTTTTTAATATGCGTTATCTCGGGAGGTAATTTTCTTCTGTTGGCTCTAATTGTACCAACTACAGTGAGTCGGTGCTCTCGTAGTACTTTCTTTACAACTGCATATCCTGTGAACCAATGGTCTACAGTTACACTTCTTCCTGAACCCGATAAATGTGAGCACATTCTTTCAGTTACTGCGGCGGTAGAATTGTCAGTTTTGTATGGGCCATTGAGTTGAACTCCTGCATAGATTTCCATTCGCGAGGTATATAATGTTTTGGCATCAACAACAGAGAAAACTTTTAGCCCATAGTTATTAGGTTTGTTTGGTATGTACATTTGAAATCCGCACCTACCCCTAAAGACAAGTAGCATTTCACAAACTCTCCCACTGAGTATTTTTTTACAATTTTTATTGAACCTATCAAAGATGGTACGTACTGCTGCGAGTTTGTCCACTTGTTTTCTTTCGTCTCGAATCGTAGTATCATCAAAGCGAATACATTTCAATAAAAATAGAAATCTACGTTTTGCCATTGTAACTAGAACTATTTAATACCCCATACCATCTGACGACCAATACTTTTCCAGATCCGTTCGTACTCCTTGGTGAAGCCCAGCTAAATACAGCAATCCAATCAACGCCCGATCGGTTGGTCTACACTCAGTCTTATCTTGATATCTAACAAAAATTTTCTCGATATACAAATTCGTGTTTTAGACTATAATATCTATACAGTCTTCAACCATGTGCATCCAGCATTGAATGGTAGTTAATGCATAGCGCGCTTCACCAATGACCCCTGGCAAATGAGACACTATCTCAATATTTCGGGGTAGGACAACTTTCCTCGATTAGTTCCGTCTTTACCAAAGAAATACGACCATCTGTCAGTAACCACGGGTTCCTCGTTTTCATCTTCTTCACCTTCGTTTTCATTTACAATTTCCTCATTTTCATTTATACTTTTCTGGTCCGTGTCTGTATCATGACCACTGACTTACAAAATTTGGATCCGCGATCGAATCATCGAGTCAGATCGATAATTATATGTGGATAAAAATGAAGCAACAACGACCAAAGCACGCTTAAGATCAATTGAAATGAGAACATACCCTACGATCAATCATAGGAAACACCCTAGACGACAGAAGGATAAATAACCACATAAAACAACAAGATATGAGATGAAATTTGTGAGAGGACACAGAACAAAATGCAGAGACTAAGTACGTATAAAGACGCTTGACGCCACAGTTACCAAAGAGATGGAGCAAGAACTAATCATCAGCATCCCAAGAGTAAACTAACAGTAATATTGAATAAAGCAAGACTGTATCCCAAAAGGAAGAGGAAAAAGAAGAGGAAAATATAAAACTATAAACTCTAATAATTCTTATGAAATTACTAATTTACCTTAATTGAGTTATTATCATAATAAGTAAATATATAATCAAATGTCCAGCCTTTACTGGTTCTACACTGCTCAATATTGTGCTATTGGACCCATCGCCTAGGCACATAAGACTTCATTCATAAACTTTCTTTTCGTTTAGAGCGTTTTTCCATTTTTGGATTCTTTTGGGCTCCTCAGTAATTGCATCTTTTTCCTAGAGTTATAGCTCTGTATTGTTTTGTGTTAACTGTTTTTTTTTTTTAGAGAAAGTGGTGGTCATTTTGAACAACAAAAGATGCGGACGGTAAACTTAGTTGTTACTAAACTCACTTGCTCCAGTGCAGTTCTGTGTATATTAGAGTGTCCGATGATGCAATAGTAATAACGGAAATTTTCCACCCGTGAAGCTGAATCTCTGGTTACTGTCACTGGCGAAATACAATAACGTTGATCCCCTGGGGCTTGCGCGAAAAGCGGAAGTAAAAAATTCAACACAGGCAATACGTAGATTTGCAGTTTCTGTGAACTTCACAAGTTCGCAAATGAATAAAAAAGTATTTCTTGAATGTTACACCTGGCTTTATATTACATTTTAATTGATGCCGAACAGTTTTTATTAATTTTCCATTAGCTATTGTATATTGTACTAGTTTCGATAAAAACAATGTAGTTTATTTCCTGCTTTTTAAAAGATGGGTTTAAATAGATGAAAGCCTTTGTATTATAAAAGAGAGTTTGCTTCTTAGAATGCGATCAGGTGAAAATGCTTTGTTTTATTTATTTTTATTTGTTGGAGCGAACTGTGGACGTGTTTTCGGGCAAATTGGGAGTCGCTTTGAGAAAAACTTGCGTTCGCAGATTACTAATCATTTTCTATTAAAACTAATGGTTTGTACACTCCTACTTTTTTAAAATTGTTTTGTAGCATTTATCTAATGGGCTTAACTAATTCAAAATATCTGAACATGTACATGGCATTTTATGGCGTATTTCCGAAACACGTATCCCGGATTAATTAATATTTTGTGCGGGAGGAGTAATCCGAACAGTGTATTTATTGTACTGCCCGAGAGTCCTTGCAATTTTTACTATATATTTTTTAATTTACGATTTTTGTGTTCTGTTTGTTTGTGTATTTTGCTGGTATTTGAGATAATTCACTTTGCGCTTTGCAATATACATACGCAGTAAATGTTATCCTTTAAACCAGTGGTTCCCAAATTTATTTGTCCTACCGCCCCTTTTCAGAAAAACAGTTACTTATGTAAATAAATCGATTATGTATCTATTGCAATGTGTCACAGACTACAATGTGTCAAATGTGATTTTTGTTAATAAGTTCTCAAAATGTCACACAACTTTTATTTGATGTAAATCTGTTTACTAATACCTGTATGGTTCGATGTGTTACACAAGTTTGATGAAACTAGACAACTTTTGAGAAATAATGACAGGTAAAATTTAATAAACGAACTTTGACATAGGTAGATAAAAACTAAATTACGAGTATCAAAAGTCTAAAGATTAAATTATTAAGTAGCCAGCAGTTAACTGCTGGTGTTTTCTTTATACCTTCTAATGACCGGGAAAAGTTAATGCAAGCAGTTTATTGTGTCAGTTTAATTAGATATGAAATAGATAATATCCGGTGAGCGAAATTCAAAAACTTGGCACATGCACGGGTGTGTAAACCAGAAAAAAATTGACACGCTCCTGTATTCATTCATCCAATTTTAACTTTTATTAGACGTTTTATATTTCTTTTATTAGTTTTCTGGAGATAATCCCAATGGTTGATCAAAGGGTATTTCAAAGGTCGACAGTGTACAGGGGAAAATAAATTACATTCAAGTATTTGCATAACCACCGTTTACGGGGATAAAAATCAAATAAAAAGCTGATCCGCGTCTCATACATTTAATATTTGCTTTAGAAACACATTACACTTGTAGACATTATACAGCGGCTGCTTGTGAGTTTTTAGACGTAAGAGCTGCACAAATTTTCTTATGAAACTATAAATTTTTTAATTGCTTAGGTTCACTGGTTAACAAGATTTTTGTTCCAAGCACAAAAATGCCTGATTTCTATAAACTTTTGCATGCTGAAATCATGTTTTCAGAATTTCTCCGTCACCCTAAGGTTTTTCCCGTATACGTTTGCATGCTGAAATCAATTATGTGTTCAGAATTTCTCCATCGCCTTAGTTTTTATGTTCCAGGATATTCGCTTATCCACCTAAAATGTGCATGCATAGATATGTAGTATTAGAGAACATGTCGTAACTTTATTTCAGTTGTCGGCTAGAGCTCGGTGAATGAAAATATACGCTGACGTTGTAAACGTTTTAAAAGCTATTGTAGTGAAGCCGCGAACATTTTATCACCTGTAAAATGCCGAGGAAATGTGTAAACCACCCGAACTCCTTTTGCTACATTTGCGGCGAATTGACATTTAAATATCATAAACGGTCTTTCACACCTCTCCCTAAAAAGTGCTATGAGCAGTATTTCAAGTGTAAAGTAGGTGATGAAGACAAAAACTGGGCTCCCCATATTTGCTGTGTTACGTGTGTCAGACTTCTTACAGCGTGGGCAAAAGGTAAACGACATATGCCTTTTGCTATTCCTATGATTTAGAGGGAACCATCAGATCATATTACCGATTGCTATTTTTGTCTTACAAATATAAGTGGTATGACTTCTAAATCCAAATAAACTGTAAAATATCCTAATATTCCATCTGCACTGAGACCAGTACTTCACAGTCCGGAATTGCCTGTGTCTAAACCTCCACAAAACATGACACTAAGCGACGATGAAAGTGATGATGATACCAATGTAAATGTTAGGCTATTGCTGGACGCTGAAGAGATGCTTCTGATGCAACGTACAGCCGAAAGTCACATATCAGCACATTTGCCAAGTAAATATTTCACTTTGTACGTATTTTTTTCGTGATTTATACACATATTATAATATATACATTCACAAAATTTCATTGGTTTGTCACTCTGAAACCTTGCCTGATAGGAAAATTCTGAAAACAGATATGAAATAAGTGTAAAAAGTACTACCAAGTTCGCCCACTTTACCCCGTGAGACAAAATAAAATCTGAAATTTTGTTGACTAAACGGTACTAATATATCGGCAACCCCGTTCACCGTATACCAAACAAGAGGCACGTTGTTCGACAATTCAAACGGAGCTAGGAGTTTACCCCCGGAGACATTGTATAATTTTATTATTGAATTTATTTTGGTGCGGCAGCGATTTGATGCCTAAATTTAAAATTTAACGCTGTTTTAATTAATACATAATCGAAATTTTATTTTGTTTATGTATATAAAAAAGATTTCGGAAATTACTTTTTACCGTGTATACCTTTGCGTGTATCTGTTTTAAAATATGAACAGAGCGAAAATTATTTATTCTAGCCCATAATAAATATGATATTTTATTTGAAAAGAGTAAATATTGAAAAGATTTACTAGTAACATATGTACATACATATTCTCTACGTTTCCGTACACATACATTTTATTTCTATAGAGTTATTGAAGGTTAGCGGTTATCTTCAACAGTTTAAATGGCGTACACGTCAGATCGATGTATTTATTTTACCGCTCAGCTGCACTCAATTCTTCAGGAAAGAAAATTATTTGTCAACCGCGGAGTGCCTTCTGTATTGCCTTAACCTTTTGCGTTGTTTTATGGTCATGCATGCAATATAAGTTTTTGTATTCCTTATTCAATCCTGTCAAAATATCCCCGGATAGTAAATAAACAATATTGTGAATTAAATCCCTGTTCCTGTCTCATTTTCTCTCATTTTCATTACCAATATTAGTACTCTATGGAATAGGTTGTTAAGGTGAGTTTCCGCAAAAATGTTGCAATGTGTACATTATAATTTTCGCAACTAATTGCAAAACATTGTACCTGCTATTATATTAATTTTAATATTTACATGAAATTTAGATAAATGAGAACTTCGTTGATTAACGGTTACATGGAATGCCTGCATGTGAAAAATTCGTATCAGAAAATTAAAAATTTAGTTAAGGCGTAATGCTGTTTCTTTTGTTATTAGCTACTATTATTCTATTAAATTATACCGCAGTTGTCAGAGACTTTACGGAGATAAATTGTCTTCTTATACAATCATTAGGAAATATCTGGCAACTATACTCCTCGAAACAATTTGTGGATATTTCTTGGAAGTGATAATTTAACACACTTTTTAGTTTCAATATTTGTAAGCAAGTAACTTAACACAAAGCAGAATACGTCTATTATTTGGCTGCAACTTCTAGATTCGTTACTGAATAATACTCCCCTCCTTTCATTATGATACCAATTGATGTACTCACTTGCCCATATTCCAGGCGCTCTTTTATGCTCTTTTGTCGCTCTCGTGGCACCTGGTTGGCAGCCAGGAAGGTTTAGGAAGCGGCTGAAAAACTGTAGGAATGGTTCATCAAGTGTCGATTCTCCACTTGATGAACAATTCCTCCAGTCTTTCAGCCGCTTTCTGAAACTTCCTGAATCAATCCTAAACGTCGCTATCCTGTTTAATAGAAATCGCAATAGGGAGAATCCGCCTAATATCAGGGTGGTCGATATTAATGTTCCTTGGAGCCTGAAGACCAAATACCTTGGTGTCACCTTGGATTCCAAATTAATTTGGAGGGATCACGTCAACTATGTCGCTCAACGATCGAACGCAACATTATGTCAAGTATATCCTTTTCTAAATAGAAAAAGTAAATTACTAAATTACTTACTATGAAGTTGCTATTTTTCAAAGTGGCTGTAAGACCTAAGCTCACGTATGCTGCCCCAATTTGGGGTCATGCTGCAAAGACACACCTCCAGAAAATTCAAAGGGAACAAAATACATTCCTTAGAATGATTATTAACGCCCCCTGGTATGTCAGGAATTTGATTATTCATAGGAACCTAAGAATCCCCTCAATTTTACTATACATTAAAGAACTTGCCAGGAAATATTTTGCAACAGTTCCAGACCACGAGAACCCAACAATGGCCACATTAGATATTCTAAACAGGAAATGGAACATCACTACATTTTATCCGCGAAATCGGGAAACTAAATTCATTATCCAGAAAGCAGTGATTAAGCCACAAGTATTCGATAAGAAATAGAGCCAATTCAATATGGGATGGGTACAGAACTAGGTTCCACTCTGTTTGCCACGAATTCAAGAAGAAGTTTTATGCTCGACAGTACAAACCAATAGTTGTTGGGCATATAATAGCTATGCAAACGATTTCTTATTGATTGCGTTGATAGCAGTGACAGCAGCAATCTCACTTTGTTGTCTTCGTCGACCCAAATAGCGATTCCAAAGTCTATAAATTATCGATTAAGGTTTTCAGCAACACTTTGTTCTTTCCAATTGGTCTATGGTCCTCTGAACCACTATATGTGACATATCGTTGTGTGTTTCTGTTTCGGATGACACTCAAAATTGCAAATCTCCATTATTAGGTAATCAAAGGAGCGAATTTTGCGCTGCATGTCAGGACCGTAGTTATGGTGCGATCCGCAAACTTGCTCGGTTCTCAGTAATGATTTGGTCTTCGACAGGGATGAACGTATCAACGAGTATTTATTTTATGTACCTACTGTCAAGCGCACACCTATGGCGCGTACCTCAATTTAGCTTCTCTACTAATCACGGCGGTAAACTTTTAGATACTGGATCCAGGAGCGTGTTGAAGTGTGAGTTTTTATACCATCCAGAGACTATTGCTTTAAAAGATGCATCGGCATGTTAAAACACATTTGTTTATTCGGTTTCTTGTTTAAAAGGATTGACACTAGTTCATAGAAATATTTGTAGGTATTATATTAACACTACTTTTTACTATCAATTATGTAGAATATGCATCAATTGTTTTGAGCAGTGTGGTTCGTGTCTGAATTTGTGCATTTTATGTATACGAAAAACAGCAATAATCATACTTTTATCGAAACACCGTTTAATTTGGAACAAGATAAAGTTTTCCTTTGTAACATGTTTTACATATGTGAGGTTAACGTGACGCCGATATTGTACACACAATGAATTTGCTACAATGGCAACTTAATGATTCCGTGGCTCTTTTACGACTTTAAAATTACCTCTGAAGCGTAAGTCAGGAAGCAGCTTTGGAATTTCAAATAGAAAGCTCCTATTTTTACACTCTTACGCTTTTAAAGAGTGTTATTTATACTTTCTAGTGCCCAAGAATAGTCTGTATGGTTAGACCTGTCAATCGTATAGATATTTCTCTACAATTATTCATGGTTTCCTTTAATGGTTTGTGGTTGAATTTTGACAACTACGGGTATATTTTTCCGATGATACCAGCCACTTGTTTAGTGTTCTTCTTTTACGAGGTGTGTAAATTAAGTAATGAGACTGATATTTTTAAATATTTTTATTCGAATATAATTACAATTGAACGTTGCGTTCCTCAAAATAACTCCCCTTGGGAAGCCACACAGCGTTGGAGACGGTTCTTCCATTCCTCATAGCAGCGCTGGAACTCGGATATTGGAATCGGTCGGTTACAGCCGTTTGAATGTTTTCGAGTGTCCCAAAATGATGTCCCTTCAGATGAATTTTCAATCTTGGGAAGAGGAAAAACTCACAAGGACTCAAGTCAGGTGAATAGCTCCCACAGAAATATGTTTACTGGCCAAAAAACCGTTTATGGAAATTGCAATTGTGACAAGGCGCAGGATGCGGCATCCAATCGTTCTTGATGTTTGTCTCACACGCATGACACTTTTTCGGAATCTTTCGAGAACCTCTCGGTAAAAATGTTGATTAACTGTCTGGCCTTGAGGCACGAACTCTTTGTGGACGATTCTCTGGCTAGCAAAGAAACAAATCAGCATGGTCTTGATCTTTGGTTTGATCATTGTTGCTTTCTTGAGCTTTGGAGAGCCTGAAGTGTGCCATTTCATGCTCTGGCGTTTCGTTTCCTGGTCATACTCGAACACCCAACTCTCATCAGCAGTAATGACACGTTCGAAAAAATTTTCATTATTTGCAATCGATACCAGAAAGTCAAGCCACCTTCTCTCCTGATGTCCTTTGATTCCTGCGAAAGGTTTTTTGGAACCATTTTCGTGCAGATCTTTCTCATTCCTAATTCATTGGTCAGAGTGGGTGAGACAAATTCAACTGTTCACCGACTATTCTGACCGTTAACCGACGATCTGAACGCACAAGATCGCGGATTTTTTCGACATTGCCATCGGTTCTTGCAGTTGAAGGCCATCCGCTGCGGGGTTGATCTCGCGTCGACTCTTTTCCTTGCGAAAATACCTTAAACCACTGAAGAACCTGGGCTGTCTCCGTAGGCCTGTTGAGGTTTTGCAAACGTTTCTGTTGCACTTTGCCCAAGTCTGAAGCAAAACCTGATAGCACACCGTTGCTCGAAATTAATGTCTTTCATTTGTAGAACGCACCGCGAAAATCGGGTTCACGGAAAAACGACTGCGGACAACCAAATGACTTGATAGAGTTCAAACCTGAACTGAAGGCGTATTACAATGTCCACTTGTCGCCTCTCCATTTCCGTGCTTCCCGTGTTGCTATGTCAAACGCTACGTTTTCAGTCTCATTACTTAATTTACGCACCTCGTATATTTAATAAAAGGAGAATTTGTTGGAGATATAAATTTTTCACCTTATTTCCTACTGCTACGAATTTTATTTAAATTAATGAACGTAATTATGGCGACCAGCAAAATAATCTTTTGTACTTTATTTTGGAGTTAATAAAAGATTGAAAAACTCTAAATTTCAAATAACATTATTCAGCTTTAAAAATACGTTTTTGATGTGTAGAGACCAGTTTTTTAAAATAGTTTGCTTTTTAAGATATATTTTTATCATGTTAGATATGAAAATACTTTATAGGGTACTAAAACAAGTATTCAAGAAAAAGAGAATAGACATGTAAATGCAAAAAATATCAAGAATTAAAACATATGTATGTATTAATACATCATTTAATTCTAGCAGTTGGCACATTTTGTAATACTTCTAAGCATGCAATCATTTTTGTTGGTGTGAAGTAATATGGTAAGTAGTCCCGCAAGTTGGCATGAAAAAATGCCAAAAAGAAATGCAAATATGTGTTATGCTTAAGTGTGAGATCTACTTTTGGAATGAAATAATTTGTCAACTGTCTTACAGCGTAGCGCTCTTTTTATTACCTACATACTATGGGCGGAAATTGTACACCTTTGGAATTTTACTTTGTAGTTGACAAATTTGACTGGGTCGACAAAGCTCTGGAGACGGAGAATTTAGACAACATACTTTTGCGGTGAGATATACAATGTGTTCCAAAAATAACTACATCTAGCTGCCGCTCTGTTGAAATTTTGAAATGAGAATATAGATGAATTGATATATAGATTGTCCACCAGTGACTGTCAATATTTATCACATCAGTCACAAATGTTGAAGTGACGGTATTATAAAGATAAGGGACACATAATAATTGACAAGACATTTCAACTACGGAGATGTAATTCTTTTTGAGACACTACTACTGGTTTATAGTACGTCATGAGAGATTCTGTAGAGCGATTTATAGAGATTACATTTGTTCCTAAGTATTTTAAATGTAAAAAACACTTAATTTACGTAATTACCTCAACATTGCAATGTATCATATTCCTTTTTTGTTGTTGTAATATCTCCAATCACATGATTATATTGAGTATGTTGTGAGATTATACGTGATTAGATTCGACCGCTCTTTTTCTATCCCTAACAGTATCAGTAAAATGCGTGCGTCTGCCTAGGGATTACATGTTTTTATTAAATTCTTTTTCATCCGCCACAGAACTTCTCCATTCAATGAAAGTTTATTTTTCTTGCGCGCGTGTGTTTCCAATCGCCGTTTTTTTACGCGGTCGGAATTTATTTTATCCATTAGACTTGGGCTTTTATATTCCCGGCATTTAATTACGAAAATATTTAAAACCGTAATTTGTATATTGCCTCGGCGTGTTAAAGTTCGTTATGTAATTTTATTGGCCACGCTATTACACACATAAAACGCGGCACGAAGATACGGTTTCCATTAATTGCACGGATAAACAATATAAAATCCATATTCCTGGATTCGATTTATATCAGAGTTTATTGGAATTTCGCCCCAGTGTTTATATAGAATGAGTATCAAATTATCTACTTGAAAGAAAGCGTTTTCAGCGGGTTTGCGGTTATCTTAAGTAGTGAGGATAAGTGAAAAATGCCCCTTTGACGTAATTCCTTGTTTTATTACTAGGTTGCTTTGAATGTTTGTTATATGTTTCCAGAATATTATCTGAAAAAAATCACAGTTTCCGTGGAAAATTTTCGAAATCAAAAAGCATACGACCGTATATACATAGTGGCTAGTCGCCCCAAGGGGGTATCGCCGCATCTAAAGGTCTCTAGATCTGGAAAAAATTTCGAGGTAGATCAATCCCCATTCACTTCTGTTTATGTCTTCTCGCATATGTCTCGCCATTTGTTTCTGTCTTTTGTCTTCTTCTGCCATCTGCGTACGCCTGCTCTACCAAGGTCTGTCGTCACCTCCTGCAACCATGTAGCCCTGAGACGGCCACGGCGTTTTCTTCCTCCAGGTTGCCATCTCTACAATAGGGTCTAGTGGTAGAAGGCGCGATGGACGAACCAGGCGGAACTAGGTTGCCATTCCAAGATATTGTAAATTGTAGTTTTATTCCCAGCTCTCCACGCATGACCCAACCATCTTGCACTCTGTTGTTTTATTTTTCTGACCACGTCTATACTTTCCAATTGGGTTGCTACTTCATAATTTGTTCTGCGCCAATATTCATTATTTTTAGTTTTTATCGGTCCAAGTATTGTTCACAATATTTTCCGTGTTTGTACTCTCAGATCTTCCTCTTGCTTCTATGTCATTATCATTGTTTCTCATTTTTGTTCTTCTCTCCAATATTTTACTTTTTAATAATCTTCTATTTGCCTGGCAAGTTTTGTTCATATTCATTATTCTATCCTTTCTTTCTGCATCCATGCTATTTGTTATGGTTACTCCCAAGTATTTAAATGTATTTACCACTTCAAATGTATAGTTTCCAATTTCAATTGTGTCAGCCCTAGGTACTTGTTTCCTATTTGATCTCTTAAGTTTTGTTTTTTCTGGATTTATTTTCAATCCCATTGTGTCACCCTCCTTCACTATCTCTTCTAGTATTTTTTTTTGGTTACCTCACGCTGTTTTGATATAATTACAATGTCGTCAGCATACGCTATTATCTGCCCTGTCTTTGTTCTTACTGTTCCTTTATCTATTTTTCTTAAGACATATTCCAATGCCAAGTTAAATAATGTTGTCGACAGTAAATCACCTTGCCTTACGCCTTTATTTATTTCAAATTCTTCAGTGGCTCTCTTTTGTGTCTTTATAATTGTTCTTGAATTTAACAACGTCATTTGTATTGATTTTCTTCATTTGAGTTTGATTCCTAGTTTATTTAGTGCTGCCATAAGTTTATTTCTTTTAAGGGAGTGGAATGCTTGTTTAAAATCAACGAACAAAAGTTCTGTTTCTATTTTATATTCATGGGCTTTTTCTACGATTTGTTTAAATGTATGTATGGCATCTGTTGTTGATCGACCTTTTATAAAGCCACATTGATATTGTCCTCTAGGTCTTTTGTGTTATTTGCTAACCTTTATAAACCACCATAATAAACAATATTTTTTAAAACTGTCTTTCTCCTCCCCTCTTTCATGCTGGATTCAAAGATTCCTCTAAAATATATACCCTCATCAAATTTTATTTTAAGTACCTATTAGCGATTGCCAATGTAGTCCCTTTTACGGACTCGTTCATTTTCGGTCCGTCTTATGAAAGTTCTTTTGGAAGTAGATAGAACTAGATCGACACCGTACATTTTAACTGCTGCCATAACACGCAGCGGCATCGGTATCTTTCAAGAAACGATTCTGGTCATATGCTTATGTATGAGTAAATTTATCAGAAGAAAAAAATCTCTGCTGTTCACTTTTTGAAAATAAAAAATATATAAATGTATACTGTCAAGGATATTTTAATTTTTATTAATTTCAAATACTTCTAGTTCTTACATATTTTTATTATTTACAGGCTAATTATTTTTTATTTTGTTTTACTATCTCCGTAGAATATTCTCCATTATGTATTCATTTGGGTTGAGGTGATTGCGGAAAAGAAAATTAGAAAGTGCATCTAGGCTTCAGTGGCCCTAGATGAGTTAAATATAAGGGATAACTTGGTTTTTGATTGAATTTTACACTTCTATAAAGCAATAATATAGAGTAATAAGATAGGGTGGTTATGTGTAAATCAACTTCCAATATTTAATAGTAACAGTGTCATTAACAATCTGAAAAATTTATTATATATTATAGGACAATAAAACCATTAATACCACCCTTAATGGCCCGTTTATAAAAGGTTATTATCTCGTAGATTCCAGGGATATTTGATACTGTATTGTTAATTACTTGGGTTAAATAGAAATTTGGAAATACCATATGCACCCTAAACGTAGTGCACCTTGGTGTACCCTACGTTTTGAGTATTTAATTCTATCAGTATATGTTCCCGTACGCAAACGATTGAATCCGAGAAAGAGAGTGTTTATATATTACAGTACGTTATCTTTGTGTATCAATATATTATCAAGAAAAGAAAAGTTTAAGCTCTTCTTTAGTACAGTACGTAAATGTACTCTTTGTTTTCGTTCCGTGGATCTTACATGGTCATGTTTGTACTTCATTTATATTGCATAACACTCGAAATCTAAATAAACAAATTTTGCTTTATTTTCCTGTACACCATACATACCTGGTGCAAGTGCATTTGTATAAGAAAGCTTTTATGGGTACTTTTCAGGAAATTGCCTTGATAACGTCTCTCCGTATCTGAGTAGATGTTAACAACATTCGCACAAAATAATAAAAACAATTCAATGACAGTTATTATTTTAATTTTTTAAGAACCACATTTATTTAATTTTATTTATTTTGATAGTTACACAGAGATGTGCTAATTATGTGACCGAGGCTGTAGATCTTTTTTGCGCAAATAATACTCATGTATCCTTTAATAAAATCTATTAATTTCAAAAATATTGCGATGCTGTGACATTCATACAAAGAAAAGTTGACTTATGTGTGTATGTACAATACACCCTTGTGAAAAAAAGAGGCGTAATAGAATAATTCAAATAAAAGAAGTATTAATGAATAATTATTAAAAAAAAAAACGTGTATCCTCTCTGTAGCAGAATTTTAAACATTGAATTTCACAAAATCAAAGAAATTACGAAAAGCTGCCTTTACAAAATAGTAGGTGTAAACAGCAAACGTAAATAAAACAACAAAAAACATAAATAAACAGACGAAGTATTTAGTACTAGTATATCCAAGATTTGTTATAATGGCAGCACAACAGATGCCACTAGACCAGCATTTGAATGTTGAATACGTATTTACTACACGTTTTATGGTAAGATAGAGTTCGCTCCTATTTTTTGCACAGTAGTGTATATGTCATATGTACAAGGGCGATTATAATACAAATATATGACCTCGTAAAATACAATTATTACCACATATAACTTACTTCAATAAAGCCAGCTAATAGTCTCATAATATAGCTGGGCAAGTCTAAGCACAAACAAGTGGTGGAGATGACTAGCAGCATCTTTGTTATCTTATATTGATGTACTGGCGTCGACTTCTTCTTATATCTGAGGATTGCGTCCTCGCGCGAAGGTACAGATCCTTGATTCGTTAATCTTCGACGTACCTTAGCCATTACCCACATCTTCCTTGTAATGAAGACGTTGAGAACGGCTATACCGATGACCGGTATCACGTAAGTGACTATAGTGTCGAAGATATTAAAGATGTGCATCTCTCGCTCCCATTTCTTGATCATGGTGCACGTGGGACCTCTGGGTTCGACCACTCTAACTCCGGCGAATAAGAAATATGGGATGTATAATATTAGTGCTAACGCTAACAGGACGAGGATAACGGTTTTGGCCCGTTTGGTGTGTGACAGTTTCCATACAGTTTGCCGTTGAAAAGGATACCCGACCGCTACGAACCTTTCGGCTGTGAATGCCAACACCAACCACACTGATAAGAACGCACTAACACTTGAAGTGTAATTTATCACTTCACACGCCACTGGTTTATCGTACACGTCGAAACCGACTAAATTTAGCCAAGCCATGAAGAGGGACAATAGGAAAAACGTATCGCTTACAGCTAGCGCGGCTAAATAATAAGACGAAGATATCTTTCTCAATTTAGTCTTGAAAAACACCAATACGGACAAACTATTTCCGAATATTCCCAATGTGACTAGGCAGGGTGTGTAATACAATTCGAATAGGTCCAGAATCACGTCCGCTTTAATAGCGCGTAGTCCTCCGATTTCGTCCGTGGTGAAATTGGACGTGACGGTCGTATTCATAGTGCCACGAGTTCACATCATATTTACGTACGAACGAACTTTGCGCGTGCCGTCGCGACGCCGAAAGCTCTCCGGTACCGCTTCGGATGGTCGGCGGAATCTGAGAAGGCTTATTCATTAGTTTCTTGGCGCTCCACTGCTGATACCTGTAGAGTTAACGCATGCCTAACTGTTGCGCTTAACAGTCCGCATTTGAGATGGAAAATCGAAAGCCAAATTTCTTGACTACATTGCTAAAAAAGCGAATACTGATTTTCTTTTATTGATCCAATAAATTGTTCAATAGTATATGTATATATTTCAAATTTATAATTCGTTTATTAGCGAGTGGTAATTAATTTCTGGAAATTTCGCTTTTATTCGTTTTGATCCAAACAACAACAAATACTAATTCTGAAATATTCTCAATGTATTTCCACGGGTTAAACCGGCATCCTTAGAATTAGTCAAACAATAATTTTGTCATGGAAAGTATATTCGTTCAACTTCTGAATGGAAAGGAATTTGTTTAGAATTTCAAGGTATTTTTAAATAAATAAGAAGATTTATGGGTTGCTAATATTTAAATTTCTCTTGGAGACTATTTTGAACAAATTCGATTTAAATACAGCTTATTTGCTGGAAATTAAAAAAATATATATTATGCAGTTGTGAAATATCTTCCAGGTAGAGTGTCTTTTCATCATTGTCTTAACTGTGTACATTTTCATCATTATATATGTATAAGACACATCAAAAGTGCCAAAAACAATTAATCGTAAAAAATGCCATTATAGGCGCATGGTTTATTGCTGGAATCACCATACTAGCAAAAGCAATG
>JARFOC010000394.1:662955-673866 GCA_031763485.1 Osmoderma eremita | reverse complement strand
GAAATTACAATTTTTAACATAGTAGTAAATCTTTCCGTATTTTCGACCTCAAATAAATACTTGTTTATGTAAATAGCAGTGAAACATCTGGTACCCTTCTACACTGTTAACGTTGAAAATATCGGAGTTCTCGATTTTAGGACGGAAACTTTTATGTGGCCACGAGTGTACATACTATTTCCACAGCGAAACGAAGTTCGCTTCGGTTTTAATGTTTTCTTTTTATGGGATAATAGGTCCCACAATATTGATGGAAATGGTTTGGGCAATTCTCCAAGCATCTGTAGAAAATTACCTAAGATAACTTTATGCAATCGATGTATAATAAAGATATAAGGATTTTCTCTTTTACGACTTAATAGCCTCTCTATTGATATTACAATTTATCTAGTTTGCATTTGTGAAGATAAGGTGCTATCTTCACAAAAGAAATGTAAACACAACCGGAGTTTCTTCACAGTTCTAAGGATAGATGTTATCAAAGAATCATATTATCTGGTAAATCCGAAAATCCTTATATCTCTAGACAGATTATATTTGCAGATATAAAAAAGAAATTAATCATCAGCTGGAAAATTTCTGGTGTGCATTAATACATTATGACCCGAAATAAACAGTACTGAACTTATAATTCTTTTGTTTTTTTAACATATTACTTACACATTATTACATGTTCTAAATGTGCACTTCCTCGTTCAAGATAAACTTCATAACGAAGTTTATAGTTGGTCGCCATGTTATATAATAATAATAATAATATATTTGCCCAACAGAAACCCATTAACAGGACAATAAATATTATAACAATACAATCGTGCTTTACAGTCTAAATGTAGGATGAATACAAAACAAATGTATCTTTAAATGTTTGAAGAACAAGACAATTAAGAAATATAATCCTATACAAAATCTTACACAAAAATTTCACCAAACATGGCATTAGCATTAACCGCCATATGGGAAAGCGGCGCTCGCTTCAATAAATTGGATCTAGCAATAGGTAGGTACACGAAAACTCTCGAAATGCCTGGTACCGTGGAGCTGGGACGGCAAAGTTAATTTGCGAGAGTAGGGACTGAGAATCCACTCTATTTAGCACCAGGTTAACAAGAAATCTGCCGCTGGAAGCAGCTCTTCGGCTTTGTAGAGTCAAAATTATGCCTAGTAAGTAAAACCTCATGCCACATGGTGGATAAATCTGGTCAATCCTGTATGACAGGTACTTCAATTTTTTTTTGAATTCTCTCTAAGGCAAGCTGCTGATAGTGGTAATAAGGGTACCAAATAATTGAAGCGTACTCCAACTTAGTACGAACAAGAGTAAAAAACAAGATCTTCATAACGTTAAGATCAGAAAATGATTTGCAAAAACGTATTAAAACCCCAAAACCTTAGAAGAATTATTAGCAATTTCAGTTATATATTCACTAAAAGATAATTGAGAATCAAAAAGTACTCCCAGATCGCGGATACTTGACCGCCTAGAGATTGGCTTTTGATTAACAAAATAGGAATACAATTAGACAGTGCTGGATTTAGTATAAGATCAGCATTTGTCTGTATTTAGATGGAGCCCATTATCTTCACACCAGGAATTTATAATTTGGATGTTCCTCTGAAGTACGACGCAATCAGAGATTGTGGATATCTTGGAATAAATTTTTAGGTCATCCGCGTAAGTTGCTACTCTACATTTCAGTCCAGATAACAGATCATTCAAGTAAATGTTAAAAAAATAAGGGTCCCAGGTGTGACCATTGCGGAACACCAGAACACGCTATAAATGAACCAAAACTGAAACCGTTATAAGAGACGTAGCAATTGCGATCGCATAGGTAAGATGAGAATATTTCGGGGACTGGAGACGTAAAACCAAGGTTGGATAACTTTTGAAGCGGTAATGTGTGGTCGATAGTATCGAATCGTAAAATCAGTATACACTACATCAACCTGCTGACGATGTTCAAGTGACTCACTAATAAACTGAGTAACCTCAGCCAAATTGGTTAGTGTAGAACGTCCTGATATGAAACCATGTTGATGAACAGACAGAAAAGGTTTGACCATAAAAGATAATTGATCATGTAAGACAGACTCAAAAACCTTACCAAAGTTGGACAATATACGTATGGGTCTGTAATTGAGTATGTCAGCAATATCTCCCTTCTTAAAAACAGGTGTTATTTTAGCGATTTTCCATAAATTGGGAAAAGTACACGTGCGTATGGCTAATTGTAAGTTAAATATCGTCGTAAGTGGTTGACAAAAAACAGCCGCACCATCACGATCTAAGAATCCTGGCAGACAATCATGACCTGCATTCATGTTGGTTTTGATTTTATTGATGCTACGGTAAACGTCATCTGAGGTTGTAGAAGACAAAAATAACGGATAAGAATTAGTGCAGGTGGATATTGAAGAATTTGGTGAAGAGCGAGCGCCTTGGTACATACTTGAAAATACTCTAGCAAAAGCGTTTACCACGTCTAAAGGCTCAACTGTACTGTTGTAGTTTAACTTTCCAGGAATTCTAGAAGTACCACGTTTAGAACCAATGAAATGCCAAAATAGTTTCGAGTTACTGGAGATATTGATTTCCATTCTAGATATATAGTTCTCATAAGCAAGTTTCACTTGAGTTTTAATTAATGAACACAACCTCTTAAATTCACTATAAGAGGCCTCAGTCTTAAACCTTGTCCATTTTTTAAAGTAAAATTATTTAAGCTTAATATTTCTTTTAATAGTGACATCAAACCAAGGCGGAAAGTTTCTGACCGAAGATTTATACAATGGGACTGATCTTTGTAAAATTTCATAAATAACATTGTAGAAAGAGGCAACAGCCTCATAAGGGTTGTCTCAGTTGTGGGAACAAGGCTCCAATGGCAGCCTTTAATTCATCCATGGTTCGAGGTGGCCTTTTTAAGACGCCATCTTTAGTCATGCCCCAAATGTATACGTTTGGAATGGTAAGGTCTGGCAAATGTGAAGGACATGAGAAGTCAGTAAACCATGAAATGATTTTTGGTTGAAAATGTCTCTGAAGAAATTGACGAACTGCGGCAGTAGTATGACAAATTGCCCCGTCCTGATGAAAAACTTGGTCTCGAAATACCAAATTACGTGCACGACAGAATCGACGTAGACCAGGGATAAAGCGTATTAAAATGTGTATGTACCGCTGTTGATTAAGTGTGATTTTTCTACCATTCTCTTCGATGAAGTACGGACCAACGATTCCGTGTCCCGAAACTGCACAATCACTTTTGCACTATGTAAAGGAACTTCTTGAACCTCATCGGGTCTGCAAATCCCATAAATCGATTTGTGCGCCGATTCACGTGATCCGGCAAATGAAAATATGTTTCGTCTGAAAACATACATTTTCATGAACTTCAAGATATTCATATTGTAACGCGAGAATTCTAGAGCCATATTCCACTCTACTGCGATAATTCCGGGGATGTAACTCTTGGTGTACCTGAATCACATAGGAAAATGCACCCAGCTCCTTCAGGATTATTTGCAAGGAAGTTCGTTTCACACCAAGTTGCAACGCTGTCCTTCGCTGGCTGACTTTCGGATTTTCTAAGATCTGCTCAAAAACGCGTTGACGGTTATTGTTAATGTTAACTGTCCTTGGACTTTCCTTTTTGTTGGCACAATACACTGCCAGTATTTCTGGACTTTTCAATAACCTTACAACCTTTAAAATCAATAAACTAAACTAATTTAAACGTAACGACATCAAAAACGGCCTTCATCAAAAAAGTATTTAGGAGATAACAGTTATAATATACGCTCCTTAATCGTTTCTCGAAATTTCATGCGTTTATGACTAAAACGTCGGTTAGCACTTTAATATGCTTTCACATTGTCTTCCATATAAACTCAGACAATTAAGCCGTAGCTTAAAAATTTGACCAGACCGAGACGCGTTCGTATCAGCACAGACAAGGTAACATTTGTCTGTGGTATCAGGCCACTCTTATCTAGTTACGGCTGACGACTACATACAGACATCGCTTCTTCTCCCGTTACAGTCGTCGTTTTAAGTAGTTTTACGTCTCTCGGTCTAACGTGTCGGAAATCTCTGGAGAAATCAATTTTATCAGCTCCACAGTTACGACTGCGGTGTTCCCGACGGTTAATCCTAGTCGTCGCTGGTTGGAAATACATGCACCATTGTCGACGATCGTGCTCGATGTAGCGGTTGTAAATTTCACGGGATTAAAATTAATGCCTCGTGTGAAAATACGCGGGTTAGTAGAAGTGGAATTCGATGGGTGTTTTCGGGTAAAAACTGTTTGAGTGTCCAGTATCCAATACAAAATAATTAGCAGTTATGACTTCCATACATATTCAGACCCAGCCTATAATGGTTTTTTCAGAACCAATTTCAAAGATAAGCTTGAATACCTCTCTCTGTATTTCCATTATTTATCTATTTAACGTAAGAAATCTGTTGGTCACGATGTTATTTACATAACACCGATTCACCAGCTCCGTATTTTAGCATTGTTACCGGTTCTAACCAAATAAACAGGGGCATATTCGTCAGATAAGTAAACGCATACCGCGCATCTATAAGCCATACACTGAACGAGCCAAGAAGCGATGACTATGACATTATTTACATATTATTTCCCTCTGTATGACAGGCGTGAGGAACTTCTTGGAATTCTATACGAACGGCTATTTTTAGAACGAGTAGGGTTTCCCTTACCAAGCGATATAGTTGGAGCCCCTCACCTTGCCAACACAAGAGGCACTCTTGAATAGGCGAGCGTCTTAATTCGGTTATAAATATTCAGCAAGAAATTATGGCGTTCTCGCCCATCTGTACTTCTTATGTTTGATTATTCAAATGGGGAAAAAAGTAAATACAAGAAGGTTCTTTCAATGCAATTCAACAGAAGAAAATATAATCATTATCAGTTCCATCTTTACGCAGGGGCTCCGCGATCAATGGGGCCATAGCGATAGCAGCGGAATCGATGATAAACTTTTGACATTAGCGCAAAAAAGTTAGAGATTTCCGAAATGGTGAGGGTGAAGAGGCTATGAGAATATCTTTTAAACGAAAATAATATTGTAGACGCTTTTCCGGATATTGAAAAAGCAATTACAATCTTTTTATGCATGATGATCACTAACTGTAGTGGAGAACGGTTCTTCTCAAAACTCAAAAGGATTAAAAGTGAATTGAGAATTACAATTCTTCAGAAAAAATTGAACAGTTTGTCGCAGATGTCGATTGAAAACCACAGGTGCTTGAAGAAATAGACTTGGAAGATGTCCTTCGTGATTTTGCCACTCAAAATACTAGAAAAGTATCTCTTGTACTGGTATAAATTTTTTAAGTGTGTTTGCATTTCTTCGTAGATTTCTCTCGAAAGGGCCCCCACTTGGCTTAAGACGGCGCTGTTCATTATTTTCCAGCAATTATACGTCAAGTATATGTAATATATAATTACTGACAATTGCGTCCCTTAATGTTCTAATGCGCACCTAGATCCTCTTGAGTGTTGTGATCTGATTCGTATTATCGAGGAACTCGATGGCTTCGACTATGACGTGGTGAAGAAGTCGATATTCATCACTCCTAGCGAATTTTCTAACAGTCTGGTTAACGGTGTCCATTTCCCAGTCTCTATGAAGGTCAATGTTCCCGAAATACCAAGGAGCATTGGCAATGCTCATTGGTGCTTTCATTTGAAATCGCTACATTATTTGTACTGACCGTACAGGCTTAAGTATTTGTTTTATAGATAGACAAGGTAGAATTTTGTTCAACCAGCCAATACATTTTTTTCTAAATATCCAATTATTCTTTTTTTCTTTTTGACATGAGCTTTCCAGCTTAGCTTAGCTTCTAAGGTCATACCCAAATACTTGGCTGTATCAGGTGCTTGGATATGTTGATTCCTTAAGTTCGTGAAATAGATAGACCTTTGATTTGCTAAATCAAGTTGTCATGTTTGTTAACTGACATTTGCTGAATCTTTAGTGTTTCTTCGTGACCTTTGCCAAAAACCATTATAGCAGTATCGCCAACAAAGGTTGGTGAATACCAACCTTTGTTGACAGAATTGTCACGCTGTAATTTAGGAATATCACTGGTGTACAACAGGTAAATAGGTAATACACTACCTAGTGGTACTCCTGTCTTCATTTCTTCCAATAAAGTAAGGGCCTTCTTGCTTAACTGTAAAAGCTCTACCTGAAATATAAGACTTCAATAATTGTGAGAAATGCTTAGGCAAAAGCTTGGTTGATTTTTAATTTCAAGTCCATCATGCAACACTACATCAAAAGTCTGTGCCACATCAAAGGAAGGTATTTTTTTTATCTGTGACCCTGTGGACTTGGTCTATAGTTGAATGGCTGTCTCTAAAGCTAAACTGGTGTTCTGGTATTGTTTTTTGAAATATTTTTTCGTACAGTTTTGAAATTACAGCGAGTAGGCAAACTGGTCTATATGATGACACCTCATTTGGTGTTTGTCCAGGTTTAGAACCTATTGTCACTTCTGCTACTTCCATATGTTAGATATATATTTTAATCTAAAGACTGCATTAATAAAATGCGTACGTTTCACTATTGCTAAACGAAGAAGCTCTTTTAGGATTTTCTCTGTAAATACGTAAGGTAGGAGCAGTAATTGTGAAATTACAGAAAAAAGTTCTGTCATTACAAAACGTAATACTTAAATTACAGCAAAGAAATATGTTGTCTGCAACCGGAATGAATTATTTAGAAAGGTCAATAGATGAGGTGCCAAAACCCTAATCCAACGATACCTGAAGAATTGTAGAACAGGTTCAGTTACCAGAGAACAATATCCTCCTGGATTGCGCCGCTTTGCTATGACGTTAAATTTCTTTTCAAGCAAAGTTTACAAATATGTAAGGGAATTTCGAATTCGACTCTACCATTCCAGGCTAAATTCCGAATTGCAGGTCAGATTTCCAGAAGGTATGTTTCGAGACTTTGAACAAAATATCACAGGCTCAAAAAGGGAAGAGATATACCAATATCTGCAGTTTGGCATTTGACGAAATGGCAGTTAGAAAAAGAATTGATGTAAATGGATTTGGGTATATAGATTTTGGGTTAGGTAATGATAATGATGATATGGAACCTGCAACTGAGGCTTTGGTATTTATGGTTGTCAGTTTAACTGCTAGTTGGAAACTACCCATAGCCTACATTTTCATTAAAGGTGTAACAGGCAAGGAAATGGCCAACCTCGTAAATGAAACTTTGATTCGTCTATATAATATCGGTGTTGATGTTACATCCATAACATGTGATGGACCAAACTCCCACTTTACTATGTTCAAAGAATTAGCGTATGACTGGTCTGGTGTACATAACATGAGCCTCATTTCATACATCCAAGTAATAAGAAAAAGTTTTTCGGAATATTTGATGTTTGCCATATGATAAAATTATTACGAAACAATTTTTCGATATTGGGCGTTATTAAAAATGCCAAAGGTGAAGAAATCAATTGGAAGTATGGCAAAATCTCCAAGACAGCGAAGGTTTAAAGATTGCTCCAAAATTTAAAAAAAAGCCACGTTACATGGGAATCGCGAAGAATGCAGAAATACAACCATCATGTCGCTATGAACGTTATGAACCAGTTCATATTTACATATTTTTATTTTTCTAGGTAAATATAGGAGCCCAAATATTCAGTGAAAGTGTGGCAAGTGCATTGGAGTTTTTGAAGGTTGGCATTGAGGATTCAAATTTTCAAATGTGTCATCCTACAATCAATTTTATTCGGACAGTTAATCATATCTTTGATATTCTAAACTCTGTCAATCCATATGCAAAAGGATATAAATCCCATGAGACTTGGAAATAAATGCATTTGGCAAGATTTCGTACACACTACAAAAAAATCTCCTATTATCTCTCCGAGATGGTAATGGAAATTTAATGCACAAAAATCACAAGAAAACTCCAATTCTCGGGTTAGCAATCGCATGACGTCGGTATGGCATTTTATATGAATGGATCAAGACAAATACTATTCCATATTTGCTAACGTATAAACTAAACCAAAACCATATAGAACTATTTTTCTGTTGTATAAGGTAATAAAGAATAAAGTTCGTAGCAATATCCAAGGAATCCAGGAATGGGTGGAATAATAATCCCACATGTTCGGAATTTCATTATTCGTTTAAGAGGCTCTTACTTCATGCAAGAATTCCAAGAGAAGGAGGAAATGCCAGAGTTCTCGATACAACAACTGTTACATAAACCTAGCAGAAATATGAGTGCAACAGTTATAACAAACACCAGTACTCATTTCCAAGAATTGCATATTTTGAAAAATAGCGAGTACGATGTTTTGGGAATTTGCTCCTGAATTTGTATTCCCGAAATGTAATAACATACATATATAGCTGGTTATGTGATACATATGATTTATAGCACTTTCCATTGTAAAGAATGCTTACTGCAATTAACATATCCTGTAGAAAGTATAAGGGGAAATAAATATAAACTGTTGCAACAAAAAAATAAAGGTAAGCACTTCTGCGTCAGTTACGCAATAAATTAGGTATGACATAAAATGAATTTTAGGTGGATTAATAGTACCAGCTATAGGAGTTGTAAGACTGTGCGAGAGAAGTGAAGTTTTTTAAAGAAAACTGTTAAACACCACTAATAATAAAATTCCGAAAGATCCACAAATTATTGACAAAATTTGGTAATGCTATATTTCAACATATTGCAGACAGAATCTTCCTTTTTTCCTGCCCTAATGGGACACCTAACAGACACGGTAATCCTTGAAGAACACCCCGTTCTTTTAACAACAGCAATAATCAAATACTACTGCAAACCTAGGATTTATAATTTAGCGAAAACTTATACCCAGGAAATACAAGGCGAATTGATAAGAAAATAGTTTAATAAACTTGTATTATTCAGTCCTCAATAAAGAAACGTAATATAACATAATATCTATTTACTGCACCTACCAAAATGTTAAATGAATGCGCGGTTGCCATTCACAATGCAATCCTCCGTTCCGATGTGAGTATACGTGTATATTAACGTTATCCAGCCACTTTTATGTGCGACAAAATCTAATTCGCTTCGGCCATTACAGACAGAGAGTCGTTTGTGTCACGTCGGTTTCATTAATGGTTCACGGCTTTCCTGTTGTACTTTATGGAAGTTATGGTGATGGAATTTTTGTATTACTGTAGCATTAAAAAGAATTTATTTCCTCACGGAAATCGTTTTACTGAGAAATAACGCTTATTGTTAGTGTGAAGTTGTGTGAAGTCTATTACATTTGCTATCAAGTGAGTTGCGACGTACTTGATGCGATCTTTATCTGCATTGCGTGTCTGTGGCGTCTCTTTTCTTGTCTATTCATTCGATGATAAACAAACGTTACTTGTTTCAAGAGAAACGCGAGTCGTCGCAAGGATTTATTTCGTGACACACAAACTGGCCGGTTTCATACAACTTCCAATCAAAATTAATTATGTATTCCGTTACGATGACATCACATATACATCTATGTAATACGTTCGTTATAATTTTCGATTGGAGATTGGAGATAAAGCAAATACTAAATTATTTATTATTTCCCTCCCCCAACTAACACCACAATTCCATTATTATACACCGCATCTTTTACGAGTGCGAGACTATAAAACTTCGATTAAGTACAAAATGGATAGTCGAAATACTACGTACGTAAGTGAATGCACAGTTGTAGCCAGTCGGAAAGATCATCAAAGCCCTATTTATAAATTTCCGTCCGATGAAGGGAGAACCTTGTATTACACTAGGCTGACGGCATAAATTATTTACTTATCGGAGCACATAAACTCGACGTATCTCCAGAGAAAATCGAGAAGGGGCTAACGGTTATGGGCCGAGGACTAAGTGAAGCAACAACCCCTGTTTAATTCCGTGAGAAAATCAATTTTGGGAAATACTTCCGTGAGAATGGAGTACGGTTGAAGAGACTAATTAGACTTTGGGGAATTTTAGATCAGCGTAGGAGTGTAGTATATTTGTCTATGGTGTACAAAGTCTCATTTGACGACTATATGCTTAAAATAGTAATAAATTGTGTTTTGAGTTGGTATTAAATTAACATAAGACTTCTTTTCACAAAATCCAAAAGTAAAAATTGAATCTTCGTCATTACTCTGCAACAGAGATTTACTTACAGTCAAGACTCGTTAAACTTTTAGTTTATCAAACCTATACATAATAAACCTTGAGGGACCTGCTAAACAGGCTCCGCATTTTCTATCTCCGTATATGGGTAACTTTCTTAATATAAAAGATACAAAATCGGTTAAATGGACAAAGTTGCTCAGAAAATAGAGTTATACTTGATCCTAGTGTCACATTTGTTACCCAGTGCAAGGTTTGTGAGATATTCAAGAAAAATAGAAATTTCCAAAAACTTCAACGTCAAATATATTCCCTCCCCTTAAGATAAAATAAAGGCGAAAACTGTTTCTATAGATCGTCTCAACCTCCGTATGCAGTATGGGATATAATAGCAACTCTTATCTCTTACTATTCTTAGTTGCTGTCAATCGTCATCGTCGTAGTTTTTAAAATATTTTTAGTTAAATTCCACGCTAATTTGTAGATATATAGTTGTACAAATCGTTCCTTTCAGAACGCTTCCATTTTTTTCGAGCGTGCACAGGGTAATATAATTTTCTTGATTTTTTGAAATTTTATAACATATATTTAATTACAGTTTTTATTGGATTAATGGAGCCTGTTGGGAGAGAACGGGGTAAGGGAGAAACGTTTAGCCTGAAGAAGTGTATAATTGCAAATGTTTTAAATTATTTTAATAAAACTATGAATGTGAGTGCTGCCGTTCAAGAAGCAAGT
>JARFOC010000394.1:566417-642182 GCA_031763485.1 Osmoderma eremita | reverse complement strand
TCGAGGTGGTAAGGGTATTTTTTATTATTTTTTACTATTTTAAGCCACCGTATCCTATTTTGTATTTTATATGAATTTTTTAAAGTCATGAAAGTGTCTCCCGAGAAGAAAAGATTGGTATTTATCGACAAAACTAATTATTTTGTTATTTCCAGCTGCATTTGAAAAGATGTCGTTCATAAAAATTATAAATAGCAGTGGACGTAAGACACTTTCTTGGGGAACTCCATTAGAGGTTGTCATAGGTATAGAAAAGATGTCAATATTGCCACAATTTAATTTGACTGTTTGTTTACGGTCACTCAGATAGGACTTACACCAGTTATAAGGAATACCTCCAATGCCATAAGTAAAAAGCTTTTCTAAGAGAATCTGGTGCGACATTGAATCAAATGCTCTAGTCAAGTTCAAAAATAGTCCTCCGGCTAAGCAATTTCTATTAAAGGAATCTAGAATTGATTCTGTAAGTTCCAATAAAGCTCTTATTGTTCTGTGACCTGTGATTAACCCATATTGATTTTTGTTAAAAAGTTGATATTTATTGAAGAAATTTAAAATTTGTTGTCGCACAAACATCTCCATAATTTTTGAAAATGATGGTAATAGGCATATAGGCCGATAATTTTCAATGTGATCACAATGATCTTTTTTATGCAGAGGCTTTACAAGGGCATGTTTTAAAGATGAAGGAAACACTCCAGTACACAGAGACTCATTAATGATGTGGCAAAATGGTTCACTTATAATATTAAAGCCGTTTTGGATTATTGCAAGAGGAATGTCATCTATTCCAGAAGAGGTTTTATTTTTTAACTTAAAGATACATTTAAGCAAATCTGAATTTATAACAGGTCTAAAATGAAAAGTATGTATAGATAGAATTTAATTTTAACGTGTGCAGTATTATTTGGGTTATTAAATAAATCTAAGTTTACGTCTAATTGCGTTAAAAAAGCATTAAACTCATTGGCTAAATTCTTTAAATCTTGTCGCAGAGGCATATTAATTTGTTTTTTGCCAATTACTTCATTGACTATTTGCCATGTAGTCTTTGTTTTGTTTTGAGAGACTAAAACTCTATCATTGTTTCTCTTTCTCTCAGCTTAGCAAATTAGCAAATTATTATATTACTGCTTTAACGATCCTAGATATTTCCTACAATCCGGATTATACATTGCAGCAATTAGATTTTTGTACTCCAAAAGTTCTGGTGATGTTAAGCAGTGGTAATTTCTTTTTACACTTTTATTTTTTTATAGGAAAGCAAGAATTGAAATACAACTTGAAAATATTTAAAAAGCTGTTGTACTTTTCACTAGCGAGAAAAACGTAATCGAAACTTTCTTCTGCTAAACCAGTACAAAACGAATTAATTGCATCGTCAGAGAATACTCGGCAGATTTTTCTATTAGCCTATTTCTTTGTACATGAATGTCAGTTTCCGAAAACTCTCAACTGTCGGTATCGCGGAATGGGCGATCCGTACGATTTGGCAACGGTCTAGCCCATCCAAAATTAAAAAAATATACCTGTATATATTATTGCATTTAAAAGAAAATGTTTTTTTGAATTGGGTGCGTAATAAAAAAGAAATATTGTTAGGAAGACATCGACGACGACATTTACTACATTTACTACTTTACTAAGGTAATGTATTTTACGATTTCTTTTGTAAGAGATACAGTAGATGGAACTAAATGTTAACAACTATACGCATGTTAAGTTATCGGCAATACCAGTCTAGTACATGATAGTATGGTCGTTACACAGTAAAATTTTGTCATTATATTTATGTATATTTAGGCCATGGAGACATATGAGATTTATGGCTATTTCGTCTTAGCGTCTTGCTTTTCACATTTTACTATGGAGTTTCCTAATTTCATTTAATAGTATAATTACCCAACAAGTAATTAACACAAATTTATATTTTAGGGAAATTCACATAAATATTATCATGGTACATCAACTTTGTTTATGAAGACGATAAATATTTTACACCTAAATCAAAACAAAACCAATCAATTAGTAAACCTTTTTATAAGCGTGTTGTTAATAGCTTTGTAACGGCACAACTTATATCATTAGCTTTTTATGATCCTTTAGGCACATAGAATTTCGAAATCTTAAATGTTTACGTTCAGAAACACGTTGCCTATAATGAATACGTGACTGTATAAACATGGAACGTTTTCAGCTTGCAGATACATCATCGATTGTGTTCCAGATGATTATACGATGAAATTTTACTTTATTTACTCTTTTAGATCTGACATCACATATCCCAACACTTATTTATAAATATTGAAGGACAAGGACCACGTATATAAGAGCGGTCAGGAATACGGATAGTAAATATCTTAATCTTATCTCCACTTGATATAATACACTACCTTAACTAATTATATTAAACTGTTAACAGTTATTATTGATTCTAAGTTCAAGGGGCTTCGTTAGTAGTTTAATGTGTTGGATGAACTTACGTTTATTAGACAGGTAGCCAGATATTATAATGAGATGCTGAAGTTTACTTCTAAATATAGTTCTACTTCTATATTTATAGAATGAGGTGTATAATTTAACCATATATGTCGTGACGAATGGATTTTACAATAAATTAGAATACTTTATTAAATCACTAAATAAATGGAAAATGGAGTAACCATTTACACACCATGGACACAATTTGTAATGCTTTTATATAGTGGCGACATTTCAATGTAATTCATTATTGGTACTTATGCAAATGTAGGTTAAACAACAATTAATAATAGCAGATTACGCTAAAAGCCTTGTCACCTACAGGTATTAGCATGCGACATTCACGGTAAAATTAAACAAACATTAAAAAAAAAAGTAGCCGGCAGTTATTTCGAATTTGTCCTAGGTTTTATTTCATTTTCTCCCAACCGATTAACTACAACTAAAGTTCAACAATCTTACTGTACACACACCAAGTATATCTTAATGTTTCGTCTTTTTCTCCAAACGATCCGTTTGATTAACATAGAAAAATCGTTAGGCACATATTTGTGAGCAAACGATGGCTCTCAGGCAGAGGAAGGAGTAACCTTCCAAAATAACTAAAATGTTAACCGTTGAATCATCATTATACTGGGAAAAGCGAAGGCGAGTTGATATACTGCTAGTACCACTAAAATGAAATATAGTGGAATGACAAAATGACAACTGGAATAAATTAATTACATATACTCTCAGAGAGATTCGTACACACTACAAATTACAGTGCATTTATCATAATGTGTTGAATGGTTGATGTAATTGTTTAGTTTGTTGAACATAGAAGAAAGCAATGACGAAATTAGAATGCTCATTAACACTGAACACAAAGAAGCATTTTCACCGTATTGGACTAACCCTCTATGATTATATTCGCGACAATTATGTCGATTCACCGAAACACTAGTTTCTCTCCTGTCAGAGTTTTATAGAACCTTGTCTTAGAAGCAACATTTTCCAATAACGCTATTCTCAACTCAGTCGTGGGTAAACAATTCTCGGTCATAAATTGAACCTTAGCTTCTATACTTTTCTCAGTAGTACAACTGTACCGTTTTTGTTACACGTTGCCAATAGTTTCCGTGGATTTTTATGGCAACTTGATTTATTTAATACATTGATTGTAGTGTGCATATGCTTCTATGCTGTCTTTGTGCTGGATCAATTTGGACGAATATGTATTTGAAATCCGTGGAATATACCCAATTCGTCCTCAACAAACGTACCGACGGTCATACACTATGAAATTTACGAGTGTCATAGCCACGATCGTATACCTGTATCTTGTAAATAGTTTCGTTTCAAGAATACAGTACTTATGTTGTTCCAACTTTTACCGTCCAAGTCTTTGGGAACAAAACTTAATTTAGCAAAGTTATTCTTTCAAACGCTTTAAAGATTATGATTTTAATAAACGGTTCGTGATTTCCAATTTCATAACTCTGCGGATGTGAATTCTATCAGAACTAATATCTTAAAACAAACCTTGGAGTATCTTACAGATACTTCAACTTCGTTAGTTAATAGACCATTAGTAGGAGGCATCTTTCCTAATAAAGAATGCGAAAGCAAGATCCCAAGCTTGTGGGAAGCTATAGGCCGATCTCAGTATTATCAGGGGTATCTAAGGTCGTGGGGAAGATCATGTGCAAGAATAATATTTTTCTTAAATAAAAAAAAAAGTATTCTTAACAATGCAATTATACAACTTAACCAATGGATAAGTTTATAGAGGTCTTAGTGGATCTTAATCAAACCTTTGATGTGGTTCATGATTCGCTATTGTATTGGAAATTAGAAACATTTGCAATTTGCGGTAGAGTTAAGCCCTGGTTAATATTTTATGTAAGTTGAAGATATCTAATGGAATGTTATTAGAGTGTAGGATAGCACGGTGTGCTATGCTATACAGCCTGATTCGTTTTCGACCCTCACCATAGGGATCTCGCTTATTATTGGAGATTAGGTTTAAATTTGGCAAAGTTGCTTCACTTTTGATCTTCTATCTAATAGTGTACTCGAAATTTTTATATGGCGTTTCGGTTCTTTCCGAATAATGCACTCGCTATTGTTGTATTTCGGTTCGATGAATAGAAAATACTTAACACATCTCGTTTCTCTTCGTTGGTGTAGGATATTTTTCTATTACTAACGAACGGTAATTGAATAGTTTGATAGTTCTAAATTTCATGGCTACCTTATTCAATATTAAAATGCATTCTAATTAAATCACAATATCAAAAACTTTTGTCAACATGCTATACAAGGTTGAATCAGAAAAAAAAACTCTTTCTGACGGCGTCATAATCCAATACGGCGCCGATAAGAAATAAGACAGTTGATGATGGCCGGAAATACCCAAAACGTCATATAAAATTTCGAGACACCATCAGACAGGAGATTAAAAGTAACCTTGTAAATGTATTTTTATTTTTTCTCTGCAAGGCCAAATAAATCTGCTAGAGGTAAAAGAAGAAAATGATTTTTTTTCTTTTTTAAAAAAATCTCGAACGTCCTTTGTCACGGGTCCATTTTCTCTTTGGGTTCATAACAAACGCGAAATTTAGCAACTTTTCCAAATTTAAACCTACACTCCCCATGGTGAGGGTCGAAGATGAATCAGCCGTGTGTATTCATGAACGATCTCCCAATCCGATTCAACCACAACAGCATGGTTAGGTACTACACGTAGACGATAATTATAGTTTAATTACTACAAGTAACATCGATGATCAAGTGATTAAGCAAACCAAAGCTATCCTAACAATTCTTTCTCATGGTTTCGTCGGAACGGACTTGACTTAAATACGTGCTTTATCCACTTTACACCTGGTAACAGTGCAATGAATAAGAGCGATTTGACTAAAGAAAATCAAAAATCTGTTTCACAAACAGCAAGTGCAAAGTTTTTAGGTCTTACTATAGACAATATATTAAATTGGAAAATTCATCAACCTGGTGTCAAAGTTAGCATCAGTTTGTAATTTCACTTACAGATTATGAGAAGCTGTGAATTGTGACATAACTTTATCAATTGATATGCACTTTCAATCTCGGATTACATACTGCTTAATGTCCTGGGGTACCTCACCATTTAGTAATCGAGTATTTCTACAACAAAATGTGAGCCATTGATTCATACGCAGTATCGGGAAATCCACAAACTGGCAAATTGATTTAATAAAATTCGTGACATATATTTCAAGAGCACGTCGGCTCTCATTGTCAATCAATTCCCGAATAACAGTTATAGCTAACATGCACGATTAAAAAAGGAAATATGTACACCTATCTCTATTTATGAACACACTTATCCTAATATATCCCAAAAAATCGACCTAATCCGCATAGCAGGTAATTGTTCATTGATGAGCGTAGGGCGTGCAATATCTGTTTGCTCGCATTTAAGAAAAATATACAGGATGCCCCTTTTCTTTCTCGGTAAAAATGTTCTAAAATTCCTTTTTCGCGATTTAGTAAGTTCGGTCCTTTTTTAATATATATAGTTTCATACGCGTCTAGTTCTTGCGGCGAATTTACGTTCAATTTCAAATTATCGGAAATAATTCGATGATTCGTTTCAATCATGTGTGCGCCATAGTCGATTCTTCGGATCTATAAGAATGGTGATGGGCGATATGTTCTTTAAACGGCGTTTCTATAGCTCTTATTGTCTGTCCAATATAAACTTTATCACAGTCCGCGCATGAAATCTCATTAATTCCCGGTCTTCGTTTTTGAGAAGATATGTCCTTCGGATTCTCCAGAAGGTTACGTAACGTATTCCAAGAAGTGAACGCGACTGACAAATTTTGGCTTTTAAACACACTATTTATTCCTCTCGAGATTTTATGAAACGGTAACTCAAGAAATTTCTTTTCTCGCGGTTCTATTGACACTAAGGTTGTGGAATTTATAATAAATTGTTTACATTGGAAATTTTTGAACGTTCTTTTGACATGGGTAGAAGAGCAACTCTTATTCAATCGAAATTTTACTAATCTATTAATTAAGAAATTGATCGCGGCCATTTTTTGTTGCGCGCAGTGATTTGAAAAATATCATTTGTTGAAAATAACATGGGTTGAAAAATATCATTGGACCAAAAAGGCACATTATGTAGGCCCTCGTATAAAGCTCTAACTGTTAGCCTATTATTTCTTACACATACAGCTTGCTATTATCGGCATAGCTATCGAAATTCTTTCTGTTCATCCAATTGCATATCTGAAATGAATACGAATTTATGTAATCTTTACAGGCACTAATAATTATGTCCCTTCTCCTAACATGAATTTTTACAACATATTGGTTACAACAGTTATAAAAGAATGGCAATGACTGTGCAAACCTTGTATTGTATTACAAATAGCTCTAGTATGTTGCAATTTCTTTTGGCAATATAAAAATGAATTTCTTTGAATTGAACAAGTAAAAATAAGCAATTTTCATTTGCTTTAATAAGAAAGTAATTGTTCATGCGAAACTTCGAAGATCAAAAGAATGTTGAGCGAGCTTTAAAATTTGCACGGGCACTCATACTATGTTGAGATAAAATTAAAAGGAAAACCGCCAGTATTTACGTTCATAGGCTAGCTAACCTATTATTTTGAATTGTATCATTTATGTTCATATTATAAAAGGTTACCACGATCGTCAATACCGCTTAGGTTTCAAGTCAGAATCAGGCGCATGTATAATATGTAATCATCCAATTAAGGTACATCTCTTATTTCTCATCCAGACGACATCAACACTGAAATGCCTGTTATACATTTATAATATGTGTAAGTATAAACTCTGGCGTTGGATGTGTGCAGAAATCTACAGTAATTTCTACACCATTAATCATTTGTGTGTGCCAAAATTATACTTCACTTTGCCTCGGCAGTCTCGCTACGTGCATACGCATCCGAATCTTCGCGATCCATCCGTTGATGCATTAAAAATATGTATTAATAGAAGCCTTGAAATAGTTCATGTCCCTTTAATTATACGGTGCTGATGTGCGCCAAATAAATTGTTATTTTTTCGTCGTTATTTTATCGTACTCGGAGAGTAAATCAGAATGGAAAGGTAGCGTGTTAAATTTGATCCGCTCGGAGTAAGAGGGCATTTGACAGCAAGAAATATCTGCACGAAAATTGAAATAATGAGCAATTATTAAGCCGACAACGTTCACATGCCCGCCTTTTTGGTGATGTTCGCGGTTCTCGAAATACCACGGCCAAAACGATCACGTTATTTGAAGATTTCAGAAACGATTACGAATGGATTTACTTGGACGGGCAAAACATTTTAATTGTACATTATCGATAGCGAGGTGCTATGAAATTACAAAAATAAAGTTATTAAAAGTGATGTACATGCACGAAGAGTTATAAAAGATCGCTAATGCATTTACGATTGCAGTCGAATTGGTAATTTTGTATTTAAAGAATTTGCATCGAACAAAATGTACTTTCTCAAATGTGTATTTTCAGAGTATAAGTAATAATTTAATTTATGTAGATTTAAATTTAGTATGAACCAGGCAGATATTTATAATTTATGATGCAACAACATTTTTCAGGGAGAAATAATAAAATATAATACCATATTATTAAGTTTACTGAATCAGTACCACGTCTTATAAAGGATGGAAGATGGCAGGTGCGATTATCGGTTTTTGATGGTTCATTAATTTGTAAGCCTTGAAAAATGTCACTATAGCAACATAACGCAGAAACTTAGTAACAAGAGTCTAACTTCGCTAAAACCTCTTTCGTAAGACCAACACAGTTGTTCAGGACGGCAACAAAGAGGTTTCGTGGATACTTTCGAATAATAAATATTTCATATAGGTATATAGGCATAGGGACTTAGAGGTGATCCAAATGAAGTGGATAATTCAAAGAGAGCAACAAATCCCGAGAACCACGCGATTCAAAATGTCGCCAACTTAAATTCTATCAGTTCGTCACACTACTTCTGTTACTAACCTGGATTTGAAGTTCTGAATTACAGAAAGAAACCAGTGGTGTACCAGTATTTTCTTTATAGGTACTAAAATGAAAATTTATAAAGTAGTTTATTGCAAAAATAAGTAAAAATAAAGATATCAGATTGTTGTGATATTTAACTCAGGTTCGACCCAGAATGCTTTATTTCGCATACATATGATCATAGATGTTCTGTCACCGAATTTTCAAAAAAACTACATTTATTCAAATTTATTTTTAAACCGCATTCCTGAATTTTATTGAAAACTAATTTTAACCTATCCAGATGTTCCGTTTCAGTGGAACCAGTAACGACAATATCATCTCTAAAAACAACAACACCTGACATATTAGTAAAGGTCAGGTCCACTAATTTTTGGCAAATGCTAGGGAAAGACGCTATTCCATAAGGCAATCTATTATACCTAAAGAGACCCGTATGTGTATTAATAGTAACTAATTGCTTTAAAACATGATCTAGCTCTATTTGAACATACGCTTGCGAAAGATCTATCTTGCTGAATACCTTACCACCCGTCAGTTTGGAAAAAATATCCCCCACCTTCGGCAAGGGGTACTTTTGAATGTATAAATGTGGTTCCACTGATACCATCCAACACTCTTTCAGTTTTAGTCTATCTAAGGTCATCACCAACTGTACTAGTCACCACAAAAGAAGTATCGTCGGCATAGAAGGAAGTTTTTCTTGGAGATATATTGCAAGGTAAGTCGTTTATAAATATTATAAATAATAAAGGGCCCAAAATTGATCCTTGCGGTACTCCTCTTGCTATGGGTGTCGTGTTTGATCTGACGGTTTTAAATTCAACCATTTGATATCTGTCAGTGAGATATGAGGTCAGAAAGTTGTGTTGTATCCCTCTTATACCATAAAAGTATAATTTATCCAGCAGGATGTCATGCTGTACCATATCAAAGGCTTTGCTCAAGTCACAACACGTCAACCCTACTTGTTCTTGCTTATCGTAGGCCTCCACAATGGTCTCTATCACTTCGTAAATTCCCGTAACTGTCAATGTCTTTTGTCGATATCCATGTTGTTTGTCCGTGAAGTAATTATTTTTTTCAAATTACGCTATTAGTCTTTCAGCTATCAGTCTTTCGAATAATTTTGATATCGATGGTAATATAGGTATTGAGCGGTGATGTCACTACTTTTGAAGACCTGGACAACTTTTGCGACTTTTAATTGGGCCGGGAAAATTCCTTCTTGACAACATTTGTTTACCAACTCTAAAAGCGGAGGTGTTATCACATTTGCAATTTTGTGTAGAAATTCCGTTCTTATTCCATAGATATCTCATGTTTGTTTCCTCTTGATATTTTTAATAGTAGCAATAAGTTCGTTCCCATTTGTTTCTTTCAAATAAAACTATTTGCTACTGTCTATCGGTAGGTTTCGCAAATAATTGTTTACATCTTTTACATCTTTCACGGTATTGTTAATCTGTTTTCGTATGCTTACGAAATTTCTATTCAGGTCCTCTGCAGATAGAAATGTTTGCTGTTCTTTATTCTTGATTATTTTTGTTACATCATTAATGATGGACCATATCGCTTTCTGTTTATTACTTGAATTTCGTATAAACTCTGCATTTTTTGTTTGTTTCACAGTATTTATGTAGTGTAGCGCTTCAGAACTTTGATATCAGATACAGTAGAAGTAATAATCCTCCAACGTTTATTTTATTCTGATGAGTAATTGATAACAATATGATTTAAACATAATACCGTTCAAATATCCTTTAGTACGCATTGTATATTATGCGTACATATCCCAAATTCTTCTTTTTCACAATTACACGAAAAACAACGACAAAATTGAAATAGGATTGCAGTGATTTAATTACAAGAAAAATGCATTATCACCTAATATCGGTTAATAAAAAACATGTAAACGGTCATTTACAATATGGTTACGTTACACGAGCCATAGAACACTAATGATATAACTTAATTTCTTTTAAATTATTACATGCAGATGATGATTGGTATTCGATAACAAATATACCAAACATTTTGTTTCAATATGTACTATTGACACTGCCCTTGGGTTACAGAAGAGACCGGTATGTAACATGCCTATATTTTAAAACGAAAGGTCTTTTACTAATACGCAGTATCGGGAAATCTCCACCGCACAAATTAATGTAATAAAATTCGGGACATATGTTTCAAGAGCACCTCGGCCCTATTGAAACATATGTCCCGAATTTTATTACATTAATTTGTGCGGTGGGGATTTCCCGATACTGCGTATTAGTGCTACCAGCCCACAGTCCTTGCAATTCTTTCACGAAAGGTCTTTTAGTGTTGCCCTGTATAAGCAAGAGATTTATACATTGCCTGCCTCTGGCAGGAGTGTAGAATACCGCTTCAGGTCCAACTATGACATTACTTATAGAACGTTAAGTGTTCGGTTACACTCCTGTTAAATGCACGACATTATGTTTGGAGCTGATAGTACATAGTACTTCAAAAACTTATCATACCTTTAAAATTTTATGGTTGAAATGGTAATCTTCTGAGGTTTCTCAAGAAAAAATAATAAGAAAGATATTTAAATTAATAGAAGTTATAATAAGTCATCAATATCTTCATAGTGCAGATCAGCGGAGCGGCACATCGTCACTAGTGGCGAGGCTCGCAGCAAGTTGGTGCTAGAACAGGGTAGAGCAAAGGAGCAAGAGGAACGAGAGGAAGCCCTAGGAACGCGGAAATCCAAAGAGGTAAGAAGAAAATGGCTATCTATGACTCCGTGAGCTAATATCCAAATGAAACGCGCACCATGCCATTCACGACGGTACGTTAAAGAATCCACCGAATGTCTTTACAATAAGGATGCGTAATCCCTGGCTGCGGACAAACTCCATCATCTTAAAAAGAGAGGTATTTGAGAAGACGACGTTGAATTTTTTCAGGTGATAACTGAAGATAGACGTATTGGGGAGACAAAACTTGAGAGGCATACTCTAACTTGCTCATAACGAAGCTAAAGTATAACTTTTTCAAAAGTTGTGTGCTTTGAAAAGCTGTACAGGAACGGATGAGAAATCCCAATGTTTTAGATGCTGACAAGCAGAGGCCAGTAATGTGTGATGCAAAGCTCATAGGTTGGCCGAAAAAGTACACCAAGATTCTGTACTGTTTCAACCCTCTGCAATACATCATGATTCAACAAATACGCGGATGATTTTTCTAGTGTATGATACAAAGCAACATTTACTAATATTTAATTTTAAATTGTGTTTGGTGCACCATTCAGTCATGTAATCGATATTTTTTTGCAAGTTTAAGACGTCACCGAAGTTAACAATTGAACTATAAATTTGAATATCATCAGCGCAAGCCAGAACTGGACAAAAGAAGTATTGAAACAAATCGTTAATGTACAAAACAAAAGGTAAATGCCCAAGTTGGATCATTGCGGAATACCAGAAGTAATAAGGATTTCGTAAGATCTAAAACCATTATAATGAACATAGTTATATCTATTACCCAAATAGGATTCCATAAGTTGCAGAAAGATGCAGTAAGACCAAAGCAGTCTAATTTTCCAAGTAAAATCCCGTGTTTAATGCTGTCGAAAGCGCTACTAAAGTCAGCGTACACCACGTCAACCTGACCTCGGCTGTCCAACTCCCCACAAATGAATTGCGAGATATTCACAAGGTTACTTACCGTTGACCGCCAACGAACAAAACCATGCTGATAAGGTGAAATGAAAGACTTAAGACGTTCGTAAAGATGGTGAAATAAAAAAATTCCAAAAGCTTTGGCGAAGTTGGACAAAATGGATATGGATCGGTAATAACAAAATCAGAAGTTGCTAATCAGCAACTTCTGATTTTTAACCCTTTTTAAATATCGGAGAGATTCTAGTTCTAGGAAGTCGATGTTCGTACAGATAAATTAATAATAGTTAATTTATCTGTACAAACATCGACTTTCCCGAAATTATAGCAAAAAACTAGAATCTCTCCGATATTTAAGAAGGGTTCAAAATCAGAAGTTTTGATGAAAAAAATATGAATCAGGGATGGCAAACTGCTGCGCTGTCTTAGTTTAAAGACGATACAATAGAAGATATACCTCGTTTATATTTGATTCGAAGGTTAGATTCTCCATTATTTAGGCGGTTGGCAAGCTGAGATTTAGCCTCCCAGTGAATCTCCATCTGCATCGGAGTACGATCACGCAAAAATGAAAAAGTGGAAAATATAGGATTAGACTTTAGTTTGTCCACATTACAAGTATGATGTTATATTCATCAGTTTCTTCAGTTCACGATGTAGATTTCTTGCAGGAGAACAAATTAAACGTTTCTAAATGTTGCCCAGTTTCTTATACTCGTAAACGTACCACAGTTCCTTCAACCTATGTAGCACTAACTGATATCATATCTAAAACCAACACCTTCTTTGATCTTGGAATTCTCTTTGACAACCAACTTCGCTTTACCTCGCATATTGAAAAATTATGCTTGTCTGCTTCGAAAAAGCTCGGGTTTATTCTGCGTGTTTCAAAATATTTCCATGATTTAACTGTTTTTTGCGTTCGTTGTGAGCGGTTTGGAGTATGCGACTGTGGTGTGGTCTCAGCATTATCTTTGCTCGTCTTTCGATTGAGCGCATTCAACGTAAGTTTCTGAAATTCCTGTCATTTAAAGTTGGGATGATCCTCCTCGGGGTATTGACTACGAGGGCCTGCTTCTGAAACACACCATGAATTCACTTGCCTCTCGGTGCCAAGGATATGACGCTAGATTTGCGTAGAGGCTGCTGCATGGACTGATTGACTGCCCACTACTGCCGTCCAAACTGCAATTAAATGTGCTTCGTCAGTCATCGAGATTTGCAGCGTCTTTTTCTATCCCTGCCTCCAAAACCAAGGTTTCATTTAATGCTCTTGTTTCGCGTATGAGTCGGTGTGCTAATACACACTTTGAGGACGTTTTTATTTAAATGTATTAAGAGTGAATGCATGTTATTTTGTTATTGCTCTTTGTAAATTTTCTTATAGTTCTTATATATATGTTATTTTTTTAAATATATATGTTTATAATATGCCGTGTTCATGTATACATTTCTTTAATTGCTTGTTACTTGATTTACCATGTAAAAGGATCTTCTGTTGGGTAATTGTAAATAAATAAATAAGTAAATTACGTAAGATATCATCAACGATAAATTCGGATGCAAACTTATACATTTATACACTTTCAAGCAGTTAAATGAAGTGACCTGGTAATAGTAGCAATTTTTGTACTTACTTTGAAAGTATCGCTAGAATAAAATTACGTAATACATAATTCCATTCTGCAGAAAGAAAAAAACAAATGGGCTGTATTGTGTATGTCTCTACATTTGCATCATGCAGATATAGAAACAAATCATATCATAAATTCATCGAGATTGATTAATTCATAATACAACGTGTAGTATAGGTCGACAAGGACGCGAGCCTGGCCCGTAATACCTCACTACCTCAACGATTATTATTAGATAGAACTAGAATTGATTTACATATAATGTAAATTATTTTGATTAGGGGATTTATGAGCATTGTTTAGCCGACGTGGTTGGCGTAAAATTATTACTTGTCATCTGAGCGTAAGTGTGCTATTTCAAATGGTACAAGTTTGTTAAACATTAACGCTCGCAGAACACAACGCAACATTTCCTCTCAGCTAACGCGTTCGTAAGTTTGTTACGTCTACAGAATGCTTGTATTTTGTAAACGTTGTAGTAGTTCCATATAGTAAAATATAACAACTGTACTTACGTTATAGGTAAGTATGTATATAATCGACGCGAATGTATTCGTATTTGTTGCATGTCGGCTTTCGGTCAATTGACTACAACATAATCTGTCTTTGCGTAAGAAATATGCACATATAACAAATGGAATGGCAACAATAGCATTTATTTACGGTTCAACTTTTTCCAGGAAATTGTGCAAGCGTACGAGAATGTACTGTTGTGACCGCGATTCAATTTTTCCCTCTCAGTATAAAACTTAAATTCCCAATCTGGGCATATGTACGTACAGATACACATTAACACATGTGTACATAATGTACCCACAATACCTTCGTAAAATAAACTTGGCTGTTGTAGGAGGGCGTTAAAGGTTTCTTTGTTAAGTCACGACCAAGTGTCGCTTGCGGGATTCTAATGTAATTAGCACTTTCGGTGAAAACTGATAGGATTCCTTATTCAAAAGAAAGAACAGTTAACGGGTAAAAATCTTTATAAGACGACGGAACATTACAGTTAACTTTACAAAATATTTCGCGCTAGCTAAACCGTGTAATAGCATCAACTAATGAGGTGTAGCAACTTGGTGTGTAATGTAAGTATGTGATAGCTACATATAAGGGAAACGAACAAATTATTGTTGGATAGCAAAACGTTGAGCTATTCTAAGTACTATACCCATTACCGATTGTGGAAGCATTTGATACGGTGGATACATGATCCTATTAGACAGGATGGGTCACCAGATTACACTTAACTTCTATCCACAGAATTGAGTCCCAATAATTCATCTAAAATAATATATTCTTTAACAGTTGGTTTTGTTTCTTAAATAAATTGATAAAGTGGGGCAAGCAAGTTAGTTAGTGGCAATTCTTAAATTACACTCAAATTCTTAATGTCACGCTTTCCTATTCCTTTGCTAGATTTATATATTGCAATGTTTCAAAATGCTAATAAAATAATTTCAAATGTATTTATTAAAATAATAATAAAATTTATAAACTTAGGTTCTGTTGTTCATGTCAAATTGACACAAGCCTGGCAGTTTCTTAATTAAGTGACACTTGCCAATTTAAATCTAATGACTTAATCAAAAATTGTAATTTATCTAAATTATATCAGGAAACCTAAAGATGTGTTGGAAAATATAATTTCGAAATGTTACTTTACCAAAGAATACGCACATATAATTTAACGAATGAACTAATACCCAAATACCTTATAAAATATAACTTGTGTATATGTGAATATATGTGTTCCACCCACTTCTCTCTTCTCTACACCCTCGTCACTCCTATTCCTCCTTTCAAAACTTCCTTCACCTCACTTTCCTAATCAATCGCTCTTATCACTCTTTTTCTTACTATTTTCTCTTTATTTCTGCTCACGAACTTTACTTTTTCTGACTTTCACAATTTGTTTATTTCTTTTCTCCCCGTTATTCTCGCAACCATCCAATAACCCTGTCATCATCACCATTATTACTGTACTGTACTGTGATGTAATTGCATTGTCGAACGGTTTATCCGAAATACTGTGTATGCGGCCTTCTTGAGCGCCCTCGTGATTCTGTGGTAGCAACTTGGACTCGATGAATTCCACTGGCGGATCGTTCTTCGTCTGGTAGATTAGCGATGTGGTGCGTAAAACTAGTTCAAAACCCTTCTGTGGTGTAATGTTGTGTGATGTATAATAATTTGTGTTAATTTACAAGTTATAAAACAATAAAGTAACATTATTTATGCCCATTTCTTGTCGCTGGCTGGACTCATATTACCCTTACTTCCTACCAAATAGAGACCGTCTTTACAGGTTGAGCCTCGGATATTAATGGAATCTCTAATGTTAAATTTCAGAAAATATCACACCTCCCTTGAAATTAATATTTCAAAACACACTTCCAGGTTGTATAAAAAAACAATTATTTTAACAATAGTAATCGATTGCCAAGGAAGGCCAAGTTATTGCATTTGCAGTTGCATTACGTTACATATATAGTAATAAGTAATGAATAACGTTGAGTTTAAATTTTTGTTTAAATAAATATAATACAAAGATAATAACAATATAATAAAATATGGTTATCATATGTTTACTAAAGAAATAATAGCTGTGAGGAGTCGACAATGCACGAAACCTCTCCATCAACTTAGCTCTAGTAAGGTGCGTAGCAGGATTTAATGCCCCCAGAATGTGTTTTGTGATGGAATTTAACAAACAAAAGTCATCTAGACAAGCGAATAACATTTTGAAAAAAGTAGCACTGGTTGCAAAGATTTTTGTCCCAAGCACAAAAATGCGTGATTCTCATACACTCATTTACGTTTTCAGAATTTCTTCATCACCCTTAGTTTTTATGTTCCAGGATATTCGCATGGATATGTAGTATAAGAGAACATGTCTTGCCGTTATTTCAGTTGTCGGCTAGAGTTCGGAACTGATCAAGCAGCCTACAATGGTTAATCTTTAAACATGTTTTGACGTGTTAAGACCTGCATTTCCCATTCCTAGATAGCATATCTTGTTATTTCAGTTGTCTGCTACAGCTCGGTGAATGAACATATACGATGACGTTGTTAACGTTTTAAAGAGTGTTGCGTTGTTGTGCGTTCAAGCTATTGTAGTGAAACCGCGAACATTTGATTACCTGTAAAAATGCCAAGGAAATGTGTAAACCATCCGAACTCCTTTTGGTACATTTGCAGCGAATTGACATTTAAATATCAAAAACGGTCTTTCACACCTCTTCTTGAAAAGTGCTATGAGCAACGCTTCAAGTGTAAAGTAGGTAATGAAGACAAAAGCTGGGCTCCGCATATTTGCGGTGTTACGTGTGTCAGACTTCTTACAGCGTGGGCAAAAGGTAAACGACATACGGCTTTTGCTATTCCTATGATTTTTAAGGAACCATCAGATTGCATTGCCGATTGCTATTTTTGTCTAACAAATATAAGTAGTATGACTTCTAAATCCAAACACACTGTAAAATATCCTGATGTTTCACCTGCACTGAGACCAGTACCTAGTACCTAGTACCTAGTACAGTCCGGAATTACCTGTGCCTAAACCTCCACAAAACATGACACTGAGCGACGATGAAAGTGCTGATGATACCATGGCAGACTATTGTTGGACGCTAAAGAGAGATGTTTCTGACGCAAAGTACAACTGAAAGTCACATATCAGCATATTTTCCAAGTAAATATCTTACTTTGTACGTCATTTCTTCATGATTTATTCACATATTATAATATATACTTTCACAAAATTTCATTGCTTTGTCACTCTGAAACCCTGCCTGATAGAAAAATTCTGAAGACAGATATGAAATAAGTGTAAAAAGTAGTACCAAGTTCAGACACTTTACCACGTGGGACAAAAGAAATCTGAAATTTTGTTGATCAGTGTAATCATCATATAAGTAATCAAATGTGCTTATGTTCAGTTTGTCAAATTTTAATGTGACACAACTGCACGTGTGATTTTAATTTACTTATTAATGATAGTTCGGTTCCATGTGTTACATCAAATCGATGTAGGTAACGCCCAACTTTTGAAATATGATAAGTAAAATTTAATAAGTAAATTTTGACATGTATAAAAATTGAATCACCAATATCATAATTCCAGGGATAGTTACTAAGTAGAATTTTAGAATGGGTTACTGTATTAAAGAAATACAACAACAATATTTGTCGTTGAATTGTATTCAGAAATACCTTAATTACCCATGGTCCGTATAAATGAAATGCGTTCCACTCTTTTCCTGTTCAGCCGTTCTTTACTTCTCACTTCCCAACTTTAAATTATCAGTTTTCTTCCTTCCTCTTATATATGTATTTACTACTTTATTTGTAACAATTATCTTTGTTTTTACAATTTCTGACTTGACGTATTTTCCATCGTCCAGAAATGTATCAATAATATGGTTCCTAGAAAATTTTTACATGGTAACAGCACACTCCCATCTACATAGATCACACTTTCCGCCCTGTACAATCGAAATACAAATTCACGTCTGCGCAGCAACTGTAGACCACCGCCTTCGCTTCTTCGCATTGTGCCAACAACGCCTCTAGAAACTGCCCTTGTGTTTCTTTGCTCTCCTGGTTTCTTGTATGAATCCGTGTTGTTAAAAGCCTTCCAACCCATTTTTGTATATGAAGTGTTATATGTGAGAATGTGTTGTGATTTTACATTGCATTTAAAAATAAAATATATTGCTATTTAGTAACAATAATTGGTCCCACTGCAATTGGTCCCAAACTGCAGGCTCCCACTTTATCGACTGAGAGAGATATATAATTTAATATGCAACCAGCAGTACACATTAATGAATCCTAAATAATTGCAGAGAAGTTCGCGTATGCTGCAAACAAACTAATAATAAAAGCACTAAAAAGAAAACAAAAGATGATGGAGAAGATCACAACAAAATAAAATTGATTTTCTCTCTGTAGGTTTGTTCCCTTTTCATTACTAAACTATTGCAACGATTTCGAAAAAACTTGCTTGATATGATTAGGATGATCCAGCTTAGACGATGAAAAATTCCGATTTTCGAACAGGGAGAGGGGAATTTGTAGACTATTTGTTGAACAATACATAAACCCAGCTGAATTAATAGTTACTTTAAAGATTATTTATTGTGAACTAGTATTTACACTATTAAGTGCAAGAAATAATAATAGCAAAATAAATGATGTGCTTTTTTCAGAAAATAACTTTGGTTTCGAACAAATCCAGCCACTTAAACGTTTTATATTGTGTATACATGAACTAACGGTTCTATAGTAAATCTCTAATTAACTTGCTAAGTTAACACAGCTGAAGTTACTAGGACAACGGCGCCGCTATAATGCAAATTTCCACGGGTCAAGTATCATCAATTATAAAAAAAGAGCTTCATCATTTACAAAGCAAGCAATTCACAAATAATTTATTCCGTAAAAGGTTTGCCAACTATCCGATGTGTACATATTTACTTAGAGTGGATACATTTGTGTATACAAAACGTGGGTTACTACAATGTTGTTTGGCGTACCTTCACATTCCTAAATGGTAGATAAAACGTTCGTTCGTTCTTGACTGATCGATTTACATTCGTTACGAATTTCGTCCTGTAATTACCTAGAAATAATTAACCGCGTTATTTTAACTCCTAGTAGGTTTGTGTGCGCCACAAACACGTGAATGTTAATATAATACCAACGGTACGCGAAGGCATTCTTATACCATATGGCACACAACTGTATTTGACATACTGCATTCCCTGACACAATTCATCGTGTGTACTTTCACTTACACAATAAACTACAACCTCCCTTGAGTAGCACGTAATCACAAGGTAAAATTTCTGCGCACGTCGTTTCCATAAAATAAAAACAACAAATTTGTAGATGGACCAAATTACTAATATAAATAAAATTTCTATGTGCAAACCAAAAAAAATTTCATGCACGAAAGTATGGCAACACAATTACCATCTTTCCGTACCTGAATTTTTATAGTCTCGGTAAAATTCACGGAGGTAAGGAAAATTCCCGTTGATCCCCGTGATTTTCAACAACAAATTTAATTGGTAATAACATTCTTTTTGATGGTGATGTATCACTGGTAATGTTTATTGAAACAGAATCATTAACATTACTATAGATCGTCTCAACATCCGTATGCAGTAATACCAACTTTTATCTCTCACTATCCTTAGTTGCTGTCATTAGCACTATCTTCATTTCCGATTGCTATGTTGCAACTTATTTACATATGTCGGCGTCGGCAATGTACCTATCGTTATCGTCGTAGTTTTAAAATATTTTTAGTTAAATTCCGTATTAATTTGTTTATATATAGTTGTACAAATCATTCTTTTCAGAACGCTTCCATCTCTTTCGAGCGTGCACAGGGTAATATGAATACTTTTCTTGGTATTTATAAATTTTATAACCTATACATTTAATTACAGTTTTCACTGCATTAATGGAGCCTGTAGGGAGAAAACGGCGTAAGGGACAAAAATTTAGCCTGAAGGAGAAGTACATGATTGCAAATGTTTTAAATTATTTTAATAAAACTATGAATGTGAGTGACGCCGTTCAAGAAGCAAGTAAAGGTTTGGGTTGCTCAGGGCGTACAATATATAATATAAAACAGGAGCAACAAACTGGTTTATTATCAAGTCCAAAAAAAAACAAGAAAAGGCATACAACTAAATGACCGATTACAAACACATGATGAGAACACGCAAGCACCTACTCGACGTAAAGTGCATAGTTTTTTTTATACACAATATGCCAGGTGCATTAAATGCAATTCTTGCTACTGTCAATGCTGATGATGATCTCCCTAACTTCAGTCGAGCAACTTTACATAGATTGTTATACGATATGGGTTTCGAATTAAAAAAAAAATGTAGGACGTAAAAGTATAGTCATCGAACGAGACGACATTATCCTGTGGAGGCACAAATACTTACGAGAGATCAAGAAATTTAGAGAAGAAGGTATAATTTAGTTCTTGCTATTTAACATTTCTGTAACTTACACTATTTCAGGTCGAACTATAATATATACTGATGGGTGAATACAGGGCATGCAGTAAATAAAACTTGGACAGACACTACAATTCAAATTAGTCGACAAGCTTCTATCCAAGGATTAAGTACTGGGTTGAACGCGTTTTGTATCAGTTCATGCTGGTGATGATAACGGATTTGTTCCTGGTGCTGAATATACATTTCTCTGCAAGAAAAGCACTGCTGATGTTAATCATGAGATGGATTCAGACATATACGAGGATTGGTTTATTAAGAAATTGCTTTCAAATAAACCGCAGAAGTCAATGATTGTTGTTGATAATGCTTCCTACCACTGGAGAAAATTAGAAAAAATTCCAACGGCAGCATGGAGAAAAAACAATACCATTGATTGGGTCCGTGAGAAACAAATACCGACCACTGACGATATACTAAAAATGGACTTGCTGTTTTGCGTGTCACAAATAAAACGGCAGTATGATAAAAGCAGGATTGACGAACTTGGAAAAGAAAAGACTCATGAAGTTCTTCGATTACCACCTTACCACTGCGAGTTAAATCTAATTGAAATGGTATGGGCACTAGTTAAAAACTGTATAAAAATGAATATTACCATATTTAGGGTAAAAGATATGGAGGAATTAATTCAACCGTGTATCTAATTCTCATAAGCTCTGTAGTGCATTCGGGGGTTGAGACGATCTTTCGTTCAACCTCTCGGTTCGGTTCCAAACAAAGACAAAACATAGCATCACAAAATTAAGATATTCTGCCAATCTTAGCAACAAAAATATACCAAGGGTTCTTTTGTAGGTTTGAAACTTGTACATTTGAAAGAAAATTTCGTTTTATGTATGTAAACTTGAAGGCTAGACCCTAAATGGACATTCTAATCATATATACACACCTAAGAGAATATAAATATGTACATAAGTGCCCTGACGTTACATTAACAGCAAAATGCACAGTTTCTGTATTATGTGCGTGTGATTGCATACGGTAGAGTTGCATGTGTCTAGCATTGGTGTTCTGAGGTTTCGAAAAACGCCCGAGATCATGTAAACATAGGCTATTGAAAAACCAACCCCGTTATTATCAACGTATTTAAAAGAGTATTTAAGTAGATACACATTTATCTGTTTTAAAAGTCTATTATCGACATATTTAAAGCAATTCCTTAAATCACCATTTAAATTTATATGTTCAATATTGGGCAGTTAGCTACTTAGATCATATATATTACGTGAATATCGCTATCACCATATCAGACTGTATACGTTACTGTTTCCAACATGTACAACTTACGATTTTCGAGCTATTACTTTCTTGCTTATAATCATCACATGTAGCTATCCCTTAGCTGACCACGCGGGTAAGCAGGAACAGACACGCATGTGCAATCCCTGCGATTTATTATGGGACATACGCGATTTCACAATTTATTAGACTGATTGTCGTTATTGTCAATGTCAGCTGTTGTCTCTAAATGTCTATGTACCAATTATTTATCTCTTCTGTATTTTGCGAGAATTATGTTTTATTGTTATTTATGTTTTATATACACGAATTAAAGGGAAGTACACTTTTTGCAAAACTTTAAATATATCGTCAGATGTGATTGTTAAGGCAGAACAGACCATTTAAAATAAACGAAAATAAAAGCCGACCAATTTGTATGTCTTCTACCAAATGTGCGCTTATTGCTTCTATTGTGAGTGGAGAACTACGCTTGAGGTAGAGATCGGCGAATTTTCGCCTAGTACGATCATGCAGAAAATAGTAGGCAGTGAGAGCTCATGGGGAAGCTTGATACACTTCGTACACAACGTCCTGCGCAAGAAAAAGGTTGACCTTGATCGCAACATGGCGGGTGAATTTTAAATATTTATAATATATTAACAGACCCAGCCTGAAGTAATGTGCTAAACGGTTCCGGGCTGGTGTCTAGGATACAGGGGGTGTTTTAGCTGGTAGGCCTCTATTGAGGGAGACCAGCACATCGTGCGCAACTGCATTTCACCTCAAAAAAAAAATTGTGTTATGCCATTGGTTGTAACATGGAGAAGTACCCACCTTATTTATATTTTACGTTGTTTTTTAACTTTTTAATGAACCTAACTCTCTTAGCCTCTTCAGTGATGACAACTCCGTGTATATAAACAGTAGCATACGAATAGTAACAACCAAATAGAATAGAACATACAAATAGAACTACAAATATTACTTTTTATTCTGAATTAAAAATTAAAAATTGAGTTAACATGACAGATCTCTAGGCAAAAGATGAGAAAATGAAAAACTAGTCATTTTAACTTTCTTCTTGTTCAGCCTTAACAAAAACTCAAAACGCTTCACGCTGCACAAATATATACAAACTATACGGATATCATAGCATCCTGTATTTTTATTCTTACAGTAATGCTAAACATTCTTCTTGTTCTTCTTTAGAGGATAAACATCAGAAATTTCTAAATTTGTCATTATTCCTATGAAAATATGCAAGCCGCTTTGAAAATAAAAGGTAGGACATCCTCTTTTTTAAAGTAATATGGGAACTTTCCTCTTGTAAGCATTTACCAGTTGTAACTTATTTGCTTTACCTGTTTCCTCTAAATTTATGGTTTAAAAAGGTACATCCTGTACTAAGGTATTTTGTACCAGATTCTTTAATATCAACTGTAGTACAAAGTCCATTCACTTGAATATTTTAATTAACCATAACAAGCCTATCTCCGCGGTTATCATTTTTATAAATGTAAATTGTTTTCTTGTCTTTAATCACCAGTTAATCACAGACAAACTGCACCAGCCTGTTGAAAATTCAAAATTCATTAAAAATATATTATCATTTGGAAATTTACTTTGGCAATTATTACTAGGATCTTCGAGTGGCAATAATCGTCCTTGATCTCCTTGCTTGTATACTTTTTTCCCTTGAGAGTGTTTTGTATTCTCCATGTGCTTCATTTTTTACTACATACTTTTCTACTTAACCTAGTATCACTTTTACTGTTTCTGTTATTGGTTGGTGGCAGTGGTTCGGCTTGGTTATCCTACTGTCCGTGTTCTTCTGAATATCCTGGAACATTGTGATACCGATGATTATTTGTTCATATGACTTTTCTTCTTGAAAAGAAAATCTGTAAAGATCCGGATTGGCTATGCTGTGATCTGTGCTGAAATTTAAATTTGTACTGCTATGATTTATCTCATCAGCTTCTATAATGTATGCATACAAGTCTACACTTTTCTTCGAACAAATAGCTCTGCTTCTGTATTTGCCAAACTTTCGCTTGACATATTGGGATAATCTAAAACATAATTACTATTAATAACTGATACGAAATTCATAAGTTAGTGACATCCTACCTAACTGTTCGCGCTACTCTGTTATTGTTTATATTTAACAATTTCAACATTACTTCGTCACAGGAATTCAATACTTCTACTCGTACTCCTCTAAGCGTGTTATACATCAGAGCTATTAGTATTTATTATCTCTGAAGTATGTCAAATTTCATTCAAATTTCGCGCGTGTCTCATGGCGTAGCTCACGGGTGGCCAGGTGCGAATTAGGAGATACCAATAGCCGTATGTTAGACAGAAGTGCAACCATTTTTTAATATCTATGATATGCTGGAAACAGACTTTGAAAATATAGCTGCATCCATGTAATAGATATGATCTAAGGTTAGCTAGTTAAAAGAAGATTCAAGGCATACCCACCATATCGTAGCGATCATAACCTAATTAACATTTTTCAACATTTAAGCACATTATAATTGAGTATTCAAGCTCAAGTGAATTTACATCTTCTTCGATGAAGAATTGTTTGCAGCGGTTTATACATGAAGACGAGCAAACGTATTTAAACCTAGAACAAATCATTTTGAGAAGAATAAGTGAGATTTCGTTTCACACAAGAAGGTGTGCTTGAAGTGTTACAATATATTGAGGACGATATAAAATTAGGTTCATTGAGAAATCAATGTCTGTCGCCACTAAATCAGCTGCTATTAACGTTATGGTTTTATGCGTCGGGATGTATGCTAATTTCAGAAGGGGATTTTATTGGTGTAACAAAAGCAACTTGAAGCCGAACAGTGAAGAGGGTGTCATGTGCAATAGCTCAATTAAGTCAAGAATTTATTAAGATGCCTGAAACAGACGCTGAAATAAAAAGTTATTGGCGTAATTGACTGTATTCAGATAAAAATTCAATCTCCCGGTAAGATTTGAATACGTGAAATAATATATTGCAGTGTAAAATTATGCTTACTTACAGCTAACGATGATGCTGAAGTATATCATAACCGCAAGGGGTATTTTTCATGTACGGTGCAAACCGTATGTGACAGTTACTTAAAAATTACAAACAATTTTTAACAATAGCACATTGAAAAGGAAATTTGACACACAAACATTTAATGATTCTTACCTATTTGGGAATAATGGCTATAGAAATTGTAATTATTTATTAACACCCGTATTACAAACACACAATCAAGCCCAGGAGAAATACAATAGGTGCCATATTAAAACCCGAAATAGACGACGTATCGTATCGGTAAAGGTTCGTGATTTTTTAAACGATGATAAGTTCTTCATTGAAGTTCTGACTTTTCTATTGCAATTAGGATAGAACCTGATCTGGGTATATCTTCTAGAAATAGCGTTGAATAATTTGCGCTAAATCCCGATCTTCGCTTTGGATAGAAATGCATCATCTATAACGGGAATATCTTCCTGAAATACATACGTTTCCTTTTCCAGACATAGAAAGTTTTTTCCTAGTACCTTCTGAGGAAAGAAAAAAAAATTATAATGGATATATCACCTATTTTTACTATTTTATCATGTCTTATATACAAGAATTTAAACAGTATACAATAATAGGATACCCTGGCTTAAAATATTAGAACTAAAACAAAAAATACCCTTACCACCTTAATGGCTGAAAGGCTCTAGATACGTAACTTAGTTTCCGAAATACGTATCTAGAGTCTCCCACTCATTAAGGTGGCAAGGATATTTTTTGTTTTAGTTCTATGGAATAGTGGCCTCATCTTCCTACAAATAAAATTGAAGATTACCATGGGTCGGTAGTATCAGATCATAGGTATGTGCATTTGAAGAATACTATCATAAAAATGCACTTATTGTCTACAAAATACATGCATAAATTTCGGCCAACCAATGGACAGTGCACCTTCATTCTTGTATACAATCCAAAAAGATTCGTGGACGGAATGAATTTTCTTCTCGACCGTCGATGCATGTACCTAAGAATTTTCTCAAAAATATTACCAAAGTTATTTCAAATTGGATGAATTTAATTTAATTTTGAATGTGTTACGCATGGTATTTAATCGTAGTATTTTATGTAAAAATACGCCATTAGCTATTCTGCTACCATTAAATTTATTGTTAAGTATTGCGATTAATTATCATAGATCCAAGATGGAAAAGATCAAAACTATTAGTTAATAGAGTGTGTTGGTTAATGAAGTAATGAAAATACAAAAAATATATTTAAGGCTTAAAAAAATAATTTTCATACATTAATCATAAAATTGTATTAATATTATTAGTTATTTTCTTCCACTGAAGACGTTGTCTCACTTCCACGTGAAATTGAATTGCAATTTTGATCACTACGAAAAAAATATACAATTACTACCTAAAAATATAAGCTGCAAAACGAAAATTGCATTAGAAAGAATCAATAACAGTATTTAACCTCTAAACCTACTAATATTGAATACCCTAACAATAACGGCACACATTGAACCTCTTATTTAAGTTATTTGTGCAAGTACTTGTAAAAACAACTATTAAAAACGGGTTAGAACGTTTCATCACTTTATCAAATTGCTAATAAATTTTAAGACTCGATTCGATCCCTTTGAGGATCTCTGGGAAATATTAAGCAACAGATTTTACCAAAACCAACATTCAACTTAATTCCTGTACTGCAGTCTTCGGTGCATCGACCTAAACGAGATGCGTTAAGGAACATCCTTTTCTTCCTCATTCAATGGTAATATCTTCCTTGCTGATTGTGGGATTCTTATGACTACTCCGACAATAAATCGAGCCATCTTGTTCGTCTTATAATGTCTTATAAGACGAACAGGATGGTTGCATACTCAAAGACTGCATTATTTTGAAAGAAATATAGGAAAGTCGTAGTGGTCTAGTGGGTTGGTTACTAGACTACTAAACTGAAGATCTCTGGTTCGATTCCCAACCGTGCCAATAAAATCTATGGTGTTCCCTTGGCCACGGCTCGACGGCTGTAAAAATGAGTACCTGGAATTCAAATTCTGAGGTAATAATAGGCGGTCGACTCGTAGCGCTTGTCACCTTACAGCCCTAGAGTACCGAAAGGCTAACAGTGACAGACCACACCCTGCCATTCCCAATGGGCCTTCAAGGCCTGTTAAAAGGCACTATTATTATTATATAGGAAAAATTTGCATATCTAAAATCACTATTTATTACTAATGGTGGATCTGTAAGTAAATCGTAAATCATTCCGTACGCTTTTGATCTATATAAATACTATGTAATCCTAGAAATTAGAAGTTATAACAAAATATAAATGTTCTTCCAATTTTCTTTTGTTTTCAATCCCCAAAAGCAAGTAAAGAACGGTCACGCCAGGATAGATTTTATTGTAAAATATGGTTAATCCATAACGACAACTTTATTATTAATAATGATCACAATATCTCCAGATAGTCTCTGATAAATATGTGATATTTTCTAAAAAGTTTGAGGTAAAAACGAAAGATATTCTGTAGTTAATTTTGTTAGCTATGATATTTTTATTTCATTCTACCAACCAAACTCATTTTTCGCAGGAATATGTCTGGCGTTCTGTTGAATATCAGTTAGAATAAGAAAATCTTCGTACTTTCAGCGCAGTTTTTCAGTTGGGAAATAACAAAAAATCACAAAGAAATACGACGAATTTAGGATGGTGTTTTTGGACAAACAAAGTCTCCCACAGAGCTCACTGTGACTTGGAGAATGGTCATGATGAATGATCCCTTTGTCAGATCATAATTCTAGTCTTTTTCCTCGAACAGAATCTCGTAATCTCTGAGGTACCATTAAATAACATAGTTGGCTGACTACTTGACCTTGTTCATTAAATGCATGACTGACTATTAATCGAAGAAACATACTAGCATGATCTTAAATTGGAGCTCGGCATGGATACATTTTTCGGGCGCGAGTTTGCATGCTCTGACTTTCTGTTTCTGAGTTGTATTTGAAGCAGCAAGATTCACAATCAAGTCAACGCTGTTTCTGTTCGTCCGTCAAGATCCTAGTGGAAATCGTTCTGCAATTCAGTTATCAATCTTTCACTATATTCCCTATACTTAAGAACATCTGCATACAGTAGACAGCTTGATGGCATATCTTTAATGACGTCATTAAGAAATACAAGAAACATCAGCGGTCCAAAAACAGATCTTTGCGATAGGCCAGACTCTGAGACTCTTGGATGATTTAAATGGATAATATTCAACATCATTAGTTCTTGGATACGTAAGACCTGAGTAACCGAATCATCAGGTATTCCAAAGTCGTCCAGTTTTTGTAGAATTAAGTCCTGATGCACCGTGCAGAGGCTTTGGACAAATTGGTATATACCGCATCGACTTGACATTTCTCATCCATGGCATCAGAAACTAATTGAACAGAAAGACATATATTAGAAGCATTAGCCCTTCGCCTAATGAAACCGCGTTGATATGTTGAGATATGGTTTACAATATGATTCTAAATAAATTCAGAAATCATTGCTTCAAACAGCATATATTTCCTAGCATCTTCACCATGTACAAGTTGCAACAGTCGTAATATTTATAAGTAGCATCTCATTTGCAGATTTTTACGCAATTTTGGACGTTGCTCAAGATTTCAGTGACTCATTTTTGCGCCGAACGTGCATATCTATTCGCAATAGTCAACAACTAGCTCTATCAGCTTGAAATTTACACGTGCTAGCTCGGCCATATTAATCACACAGAACACGGCGACATCGCATGTCCATACCTGGAATTAAATTGTCATACCTCGTACATTAAAATCTTATTTTTGGCAATTTATTATTTAATGTGCATACATACATAATTAATAATATTTTATTTACAGTATCATGTATCGTGAAGTGTCAAAAGAATTAATAAATCATGTGTTTCCCTCGAGAAAGATAAAAAAATTAAAATAATTACTTAAAAACAGTTGGTAATAAGTATAAGAGAATGTGCATTACAATTGTATACCTACCAAATATTACAAGAAGACAATATGCAAAATATGCAAGGATTTGATGTATCTCAATATATTCTTCGGACAGCACAAACCATATTAATGCAAACTATAATTATTAGCGGTGATACATCACCTCGCACCGAAATTAATACTCTTTGTTCCTTACAAAAAAATATTGCGGCGCAAGATGAAGAGTAAAGATGGATTTTTGCAATTGTTGTTCATGTCTGACAGGTACCGTATCTGCAGCAATAATTCAACAACCAGACTAATTAATTACCGCCGTGTTAATTATTTTTTAGAACAGTAAGTTTCCATTTTTTTTCTTCTCTGTACCGACCGCGTATTTATCCGACCGTAAAGCGTGGCGGTATTTGCTTTTCAGCATGTGAATGATTCAAATTTATGACACCGCGCGTCTCGTGCTCAGACAATATCTCCGGTGGTGGATACAACAGAAAAAACAAACGGATAGAAAAGGAAAAACGAAGACTCTCAAAAATGGAGATCTCTATCTACGCCTCCGACAACAATGTCTACTAATTTCGACAGAAGGACAGGAGAGGAAGAGTAGTCGAGTCGGAATTAATTACGAAACGTCAAAAAAATATTTAGCGTGTGCGTCATTAAGTCAGTACGTCTCCGAATTTACGAGTGTATGATTTAAAGTGAAGAAACAATTTTAAAAATTGGAATTCCTGAAGGGATTTTTTTAAATTAAAAGCGATCAAAGGATGCTAGGAATTTTAACAAGGAAGAATTGTTACATCTTGTGTTAGGCGATCCGTTACATGATATAGTAAGAATTTGCGCCGGAGGAAATATTCCCAGATATAAAACAATTCCATGTGGATTTCGTTTAAGAAAAAGAACTTTAAACTCGGGTGTTAGATATACACACACATTTGATTTTCAATTTTCACGTACCAAAACAATAGAAACTCGCTTAGTACTGTACTAGAGATACTTGAATGACACCCTTGTAAAAAAAATCTACCACCACTGCTCTGGAGCAATAGAGATTTCTAGATTGTCTCACTACTACTTCAACTTATATCTGTTTCAACTACTACGTATTCGTATTTCGCGCTTTCTTTTCGACAACATTCGTTCCAGTCAAAGACTTTTTATTATACGAAATGCGTGCCTATATATAATATAGTTGTTGCAATAATTGACAACTCTATTCCCTTCAAGCTTTAAGGCTTTACTTTTTGTATTCTCCAAGTCTAAATCTAAATATTTAAGGATATAATTGTACTAATTTAGTTATAGTACTTTTGGTATCTCCTAACATAGGAACTAACCGGCAACCTGCATATTCCGATTTCGATAAAACTGCACAGATTGAAGGAGTATCTTGATATAAGAACAACACCATTTTCTCTTTCTGCTCAATCCCAGTTTATTTGCCCACCTAATATACGCATTACGATAATGGTGTACGTGATATGATGCTTGTACTTTTAGTTAATCAATATTTACATCGACATACCCAACAGATTATATTACAGTATTTCTTGGAAACGTGATCGAAATAATAAATAATTTCTACATAAATATCGATATATTTATAACGACAATCAATAACAAGTAATGTTTTATTATCGTTTTCTTATACTTTTTTTATTAACTGTAAGTTTGCTATATAGCAACGTTTTCTACATAAAAACGATATTATTTGTGAAAAATGAAAATAAAATGATGCAAAAAATGGGGGGGGGGCTGTTTTTGTGCTTTGTACATCAAAAAGTAACACAGGCTTTAGTTATTACATTCTGCACCACTATTATCTTCTTCTTCGTGATTAGTATAACCACGTTTTGTTTCAGGAATTGGACCGAATTTTGAAAGAGTATGAAGGAACTCTCACGTGTCCAAAACGGGATACTGTACGATGCTGTTTAATTGAAACATTTGCTGAAAATGTGCAACAAGCTCTCCGACGAGAAATTTATTTGGTTCTTTTTTAGGTACGAATTCCCTACACGGGATAAAGTTCTCAATTAAAGATCATGGGGAGCTATCGCCTATGAATCGTCCTACATTACATTACTAGCTGATGTTACAAATTAATTTCGTACAGGGTTAATGAATGATTTAGGTTGTAGTTGTTGTTTGTGTCCTAATGCAGAGACTTAACACTGCGGCCGTGAGGCCTGTGAGAAAATGAGAATATCATATATGTTGTTGAATGAATTAGTTGTTTTTTGATTAAAGTAACGAAAATATATGTCAACGTATTTAGTGTCAAGTAAATATACCTTTTATTAAAATTATACTAAAACGTTACGAATCGGGTCTATTAACGTACAACGACGCATTTATTTGATATTTTGGTGCCGAAGCCCGGGAAGGGATGATATTGAAGAGAAGTGGATGTATTTAAAAAATGCGTAATAGGTGCAGCAGGAAAAGTTATTGGAACAGAACAAATAGAGGAAAAAATGACTGGTTCGAACAAGAATGTAGAATGGCGGTAGAAAATAAGACAACTGCTAGGGTAAAATGGTTAGGAACGAGCAAAGAAAACTACAAACGAAAGGAAGAGTAACCGTGAAAATAGTAGAGCTATGTCCAATTTTGTTACAATTCACACGCTCGATGTTGCTCGATAAATCGGGTTAGTGCTACTACGAAGTGAAAAATCACTTAAACTAAATGGGTTTATCAATATCGTAATATTTTTATGGTTTCGTTATATTTTCAAACTGACTTCTATCAACGTATTTTCTTCTGTTTAAAACATATTTCGTGCACTTCGACAGCGGATCGGTACCGCACTGTCCCTTTAACGTTACCGAAACACGGCGACACTCACGCGCAGGCGACTTTTGACTACTACCAAAAGGCATAATTGCTATTTTATGTGTTCCTATAACAGGTAAACCTAATTGCCTGGATAAATACTCCTTAATAAATGTGAGCTGGCGGTATTTCAAATAACGTATACTTACAAACTGCTTGTGCGAAAGTTATAACGTCCGGTGGTGTGCAGTCGTCTCTTATGAGGTTAGTATTAGATGGGGGTAACCAACTCACATTTATTAAGGAGTATTTATCCAGGCAATTAGGTTTACCAGTTATAGAGAATCATAAAATAGCAATTATGCCTTTTGGCAGTAGTCAAAAGTCGCTTGCGCGTGAGTGTCGCCGTGTTTCGATAACGTTAAAAGGACAGTACCGTACCGATCCGATAGACATTTCCGCTGTTGAAGTAGCCGAAATATGTTTTGATTCTTTTAATCCACCTTCTACACAAGACTCAGTTATAAACAACATATATGATATTCTAATTTTTCACATCCTGCCCAGCGGCGTTTATTTCCAAAGGATACAAAAGCTGCACACAGGTCTCTTTAAACGAGTTCTGTCACCAGTGATCACTTCACATGCTCTGACTCTTCCATCTCGTCCCACAAACACCTTCGTAACCCTAACCATATTCCACATTAGATTTGTGTTAATGTGTATTATGTGTATGTGCGTGAAATATATGGCTTGTTACGGCCTCTCCTCCCCGTAAGAGGAAAGCAATATTGATTTCACTTCTTCAACACTGAATGATACAGGGAGAGATACCAATCACCTCGCTGCGACCGACCCAGAAATCGATCGCCGCGTAAAGATTCGAACCGACGACTTCCCCACCTCACCACCGCGCCATTCCGGCGTTATTTATAGTTGTTACAATGCACATTATTCTTATAGGTACATTATTCTATGGATGTGCAAATATATGTCCAAGATTATAACATATAGGCAAGATGGTAATCTTTTACCCCGACGAAACATTGGTTATTGATGGGTAAACGGAACAAAACGTTTGGGTTGACACCAGTGTGGACAATTCGCAACAAGTATTTATCGAGGGTCTTTGAACCCGCCTGGTAAAAGCAAACGAATAATTATTACCCTGCTGGTGGATTGCTAATGTTTAAAAGCAAGAAAGTCGAAGATTCTCAGAAGGTAATCAACTCCAGTGTATACAAAATTTGGCTTGCTGCTATAATGGAGAAACTGCCAGTAAATTTTCTTACAGCGTTGTATAAAGCACCCTATCATAATCGAAAGATAGAAAACGTATCAAAGGCAAAAATATATATGCAACTTTGGCAACAATATGTAATTGACGTAATCGTTAAAAATGAAATAAGACTGTGTTACGACTACCATCATTCGTTAAACAATATACCACATGTACACAAGCGACACATTCTAATTGTACGACCTAACGCTTAACGTAGAGCCTACATGCGTAGCATGGATAGTATATAGCTTATTGCATTCATTGGCTGCCTCCCAATGTGCGGTGTCTATGTGTATTTTAAAAATGCCTTAGGTGCATTTATAAATGTGCAAAAAAGCATCTATTGTTTGACTATTTGAGTAGGAAGAAATTTGTTTGATGTTTCAAGTATTTCGAATAAAGTAATCCTGTAGTCTTATTAAACCGTTGGCAACATAACATTCTCCAAAATATCCCTATATTGTAACGCTGTCAAGTGTCCCAAATAGTACCAAGTCCTGCGTATGACATCCAACCCCACACTGCTACAGAAAGCCGTCCATTTCTATTTTTCGGATGAATATATTTTGGTGCAAGCCTAGAGTTACGGAGACGGGTACCAAGGCACGTATGGATGTTTAGGGTGCTTTGAAACGTCGACTAGTCGCTGAAGATTACCGTTTTCCAAAAATCTATGGGCATATTCTGATAGTATAGTGCGAAATTTATTCTGTCTTGATGATTGCGATTGGAAAGTTCCGTTTTAATAGCAGCACGATAGCTTTTGAGGCCACTTGCCTTCAACCTTTTTCTTGTCGTCGTTACTGAACCGGGAAATGTGGTAGCGGCAATAGCTTCCTTGCAACTTGCGAATGGATGCTCTGCATAAAATTACCTTAACATGGTATCTTGATAAGCAGTGGATATTCTTTGTTTTGAAGTTATTGATTCGTTTGCCACTGAATGTGATATTTGCCATTTTCTTTTAAAGCAAAAAATTGTATTGGGATTAACACCAAATTCACGCTCTACAGCACGTAGACTCCATCCGTTTTCCAACATTGTTATTGCGCCCCTGTCTTCGGTTGATATCATATTGTGCGGCACGTATTTAACTGTTCCTAATGCTATATAAAGAACTGAATATTATTGTGGTGTCTGCTTGCTTTTATATACGTGAGTGTCTATTATGACTCATCATTCGAGAAAGAATATTTTTGACATTTATCTGGATTGCTTGTCTATCAATACTTATCAATTAGCCTGTGTTATATTCGCAAAAATAAAGATTCCAGAAATACAGAATATGGTTTTTTTGCCTACCTGTCTATGTTTACGTAAAGTCCACAATAAATAGATGCAATCGGCTTTTACATTCATAAATGCAGCTGAAGCGTTTTTAAAATAGACACAGAAACCGCACATTCATTCATTGATAATTATATTCACTGAATATTGATTATATTCACCGAGCTTATACTTCATGTGTATGTCTCCATTACCATAACAATACTTGAGTATTTATATTTTTGCTGTATAATATGCAATCACTAAGAATGATATTGAAAAACAATATACTTGTAAAATATATACGAACATATATTTAAGATTTTGCGCTTTAATCCTCAATAAACATTCCCTAATACAATTAATATATGTAATTAGTCCTTACGTCACTCCCGGAAACGGGAAAATGGGGAAGAATTTTAAGAGCATGTTAACAATATTATTTCAGTCCTGAAGTAAGTTTACCTACGAAATGAATGATTAAATACGCATAAAGGGATACTTGAAACGCCCATAAACAGAAAGATACAATCGCATTCCTTGTTAGAATCTTATTTATTACTTACAAAATACGGTGTATCATGTACATTTTAAATTGCCCCGACCTAAAGGTAGAATATACATATATTTGTTGTGAAACTAATTGCATCGTGTTCACGCTGATACAAGGTGTTAAATAGTAATGCCAAAACATACATATAATTCTTTCCTAAGTGAATTACGATATGTATATGGATAGCTATAATAGCAAAAACATCACGAATGGTGTGATTAATGTAACTTATTATCAGAAATAAATTAGTATCTTTAAGTTTTTATTATTTATGGACATCTAAAGACGTAAGAAAACATTTAATGTGTTAAATGTAGAAAATTTAGGAAGCATTCAAAAATATGAAATGAAACAATTACCGAAAAGTTGAGGGAGTAGCAGTTATATAATGCAGGAATAGTTTGAATTGGGAAACTCAAGCCCGTGTCATACAGAGAAAATGATCAATTTTTACTTCAATTTTTATGTACATTAAAAAATAGGAAATGTTCTATATTTTAGTAATTTTTCTGCGCACAACGCGAATGCGCTTATAACTTGAAATTAGTTACGACTGTTGGGATATAAGTGTATATAAAGCGGTTTCACTGTCGTTTCCTTCTCTTGTCCTTTATTTCTTGATTGGTGTTAACCTCAGAGCACATAAATGACAGTTCGCAAAACAGCAAATGATGAAAAAATTGAAGAGCCCATGCATACAGAAAAGTTTTAGCTTCAATGCTTCTGTACATGTTTCTTTCAATTTTCTATTACTTGACAAAATTACAGAAAAATGTATAATAAAATTGAACGTGTCAGACGGGCTTAAGAGTATGGCAAGGAAATGTTCAAATAAATGTTCAAATAAAGGTAGATACTTTTTTAAATAAATCACTTATGAATATAATTTGCTGTGTTGCACTTGTCCAAAATAAAATTAATATTAGCATAAGGATAAATGGCTTGAAGGGTTAAGGAATATGTACCTGGAATAGAGTCTCCAAAATGACGATGGAAATGTATAGAAATCGCTGGTAGAAATTAGAAATATTTTTACATAAATATAATAGAGAACATAAAGTCTGGTATTTCCAGATTACACTTATTCTTCCTAAACTTTTATCAATTATTATTAATTTATCTGTACAAACATCAACTTTCCCAAAATTATGGCAGAAAACTAGCATCTCTCCGATATTTAAAAAGGGTTCAAAATCAGAAGTTGCTAATTACCGTCCGATATCCATTTTGTTCAACTTCGCCAAAGCTTTTGAAATTTTTTTATTTCGCCATCTATATGAACGTCTTAAGTCTTTCATTTCACCTTATCAGCATGGGTTTGTTCGTGGGCGGTCAACGATTAATAACCTCGTCAATATCTCGCAATTCACTTGTGGGTCAGGTTGATGTGGTGTATACTGATTTTAGTAGGGCTTTCGACAGCATTAACCACGGGGTTTTACTTGAAAAATTAGACTGCTTTAGTCATACTGCATCTTTCCTGGAATCCTATTTGAGTAATAGATATAACAATGTGCATTATAATTGTTTTAGGTCTTACGAATTCACTCCTACTTCTGGTATTCTGCAAGGGTCCAACTTGGGGCCTTTACTTTTTGTTTTGTACATTGACGATTTGTTGCAGCACTTCTTTTGTCTAGTTCTGGCTTACGCTTATGATATTAAAACTTATAGTTCAATTGGTAACTTTACTTACTTTATTACATGGCTAAATGGTGCACTAAACAAAATTTAAAGTTGAATATTAGTTGCTTTGTTTCATATACAAGAAAAAAATCATCCAATTACTTCCGCGTATTTGTTGAATCATGATGTATTACAGAGGGTTGAAACAGTACAGGATCTTGGTGTGCTTTTGACCAATCTATGAGCTTTGGAATTATTCAAACGTGAACATCTATATCGTTTTTCTTCAACATCAGTTACGGACCCCGCTCTTTTGTCTCTCAGAAAGAAAAAAAATAATAAAAGGACAACTCCTGTTATTCTTTTGAGTGCATTTAATTCAGTGACTATAGTAATGCTTTCAATTTTATTTATAGCTTTATGGTAGCCTTTTCTTTACAAAAAAATGGCATATTACGCAACGCTAGTTGTCAGAATAGCACAATTCTAAATCAGTTGACAAAGATGTAGGCTACAAACATAAATATAGGTGTCATAAAAATCTTAGAAAGGTAACAGGGAATGGATATACATTATTACTTGTAATTGTACAATTGCAAATATGTCTATTTCATTAAAAAATTAATATTCAAATATATGTATATACTTGCACGAGTCTTATATAAAGTCGCCTTATATTGTACTACGCCGTGAATATGTTATTTACGCCGATAATAACCAAGGATTTAAAGACTTAATTATGTGATTAATAGTGAGAAGCGGCAGTTTCTTTCAATTCTTAAGTCAATTTTCCTTGAGTAATGTTGTTTTATAGTTATACACGAACAACTAAAGAAACACAAGTATCAAAGAGTGGCCGATTTTGTTGCAGAAAATCCATTGTTAACACAAAAATGCGACTGCGAAAGAGTATAAAGTTATCAAAAAAATCTTTATTTTTCTTAGATACGTAATAAATTTACAGATTTTTTTATTTACATGCATATTAATATACCTTCACATTGCCTTTCCTCTGATACGTGAGAAACGAACAAAAATCGTTGTCGTTGTATGGTTGCTCTTCACAAAAGGAAATTTAACGGCGAAAGAGATAAATTAATCAGAGACGTTCTTCGCAAGTGACTAGAGGTCAAAATGTCATGTTAGATATTAGTAAAATCGCCAAAAGCGACGGAGAAACACTTGTAACGCAGTGGAAACATGCCAATGATTACTTTATAAGTCAACTTACATCGCAGCTAAGTGTAAATGAGGTATGGGAGCGCTCTGGGGGCACTGGGCGAGGTGCACACGTGTGCATTTCTAATGCACGTTATTACATACTGGCTCACATGCACGTAACGCCAATACTAATGTTACACGGCGACATAGTGCCAGACGACAAATGGTCTCCGGTAAAACTCAAGAAGTTTCTATGTGTGTTTTAGAACAAGCAAATATAACGTTATATGTATGTGTTACAGGGACGATAAAGTGGAGTCAATTCAACTTTTCAACGAGCATTTATACTATAATGATTAACAAAAAAATTAAGTATTGAATTTATCCTCAGAATTTCATTAATAATCGACATCATCGTACCTCAGAGGTATAATAAATCCACAAGCATCCCTTTTTAAGGCAATTATTATGTGTTGCAATGTGTATTAATGTTAACAACAAATGTGATTGTTGGTGAATGTTGAATCAGGCATTTTCGTGCTTGGGACAAAAATCTTGTTAACCAGTGTAATATACGTTTTCCAAGTTTTATCATTGTTCTTTCTACTAACTGTAAGTTTGTATATTCTACTCCTTGGCCTATCCAAATAGGACCTTATGAAAACATTATTTTATTTGCTCTACTACAGATAGCGTACGAAATACCAATTTGAAATGACTCATCTAATCGTCATCTTCGTACTAGTATGGTTGAACACAGAAATAAGAGCAACATTTCTGGAATTTGAAATAGAAATAGAAATAGATCAATTATTAGAGAAAATACCAGTGCGGGACATTAATAAATATGGGTCGCTGAATCCATCTGCCACAAGTCTAGTTGAAGCAGGTAAAGCATTAGAGAAGATTAAATTGAAAGGACGTAGCTTTAGTGCTAATTGCACTATTCGAAAATTGTACCAATATCTAGTTTGTGTGGTCTCCATGCTTTGATAAGTTTTCCAAAAACTAACCATATAACTTCTGGACAATATTTCCATAAGAAAGAAAAATCTTTTAATAGAGTTATAACTTTTATTATTCCAGCTAGTAAAAAGGCTGTAGAGGTTCTATAGTAACCAATTGAGACTCTTTAAGATATGATTCAAAATTCAAAGAATGAATTAGTAGAAACAATATTATTTCCATAAACAGTCTTTCCTCAATAGAAAATACTTTATCATGAGACTCCATTGTTTTGAAAATATGAAAATTGTCAATAATGCCATTTTATGTTGTGTGGAAAATTCACATAAACTTTTCGTCTTCTTTAGTGTTTGTTTTATACAATTTATATACTTACACAGATGAAGAGAATGAAGACATTATTAATAATGCATATTTTTTGAAGGCTCTCGTATAATGTATACATACGTTATGTGTACGTGATTATATTTCTACCTGTGTCATGTCAATTATGGGACGTATAATAGGCTTTTTTAATACTGCTTGTCACCGGAGCACGCTCGGGGATTACGGTTGCCTGCCAGTGCCTGTCTGAACGTCCATTTCACTGATACCCTTGGGCCAAACACACCCTCGTAAGTGCATTAGCGAATTAAAGCGGATAATAACTTTCGCCATACCGGGCACGCATGATATTCGATAAGGCGTCTGTTTATTTTTGCTATTTATCTGCTCACACGTTTTTTTTTTTTAATATTACGGGAAAAGATGATAATGTTACGTATTTATTTTACAGGGCGGGGTCGAACAAGTTGTTACTCATTCGAAACGTAATGAAATGCATTTTATTCGGGTAACTAAATATAGGGGAATAAAGCTTCTGGTAGGTATAACTGTAAATATAAGAGGAATAGTTTATAAACAACTAAATCTCTATATGATTATAATAAATATAAACGCCTCATATTATCAATTAAGCATGAAATTAAAGCTTCCTATGACAGCTACATAGTAGGAGCAGAAAGTAATATGGTTAACGACGCAAAAACTTCTGGCAGTACATATCTAAATAGCCAACCTGAAATGATAAGAATCCCTGGGGAGATGTACTATGAGGATCCAAGTGTTGGAAAATCCTGAAAACATTATAAAAACTTTCCGATCACTTCTATTAAACATTTCAAACATGACGGCCGATTAAATTCAGCCAATATTTGCCAATTAGCTTTGAAAACTATTTTCGCTTAATGAATTTGAACGATTTCTTGAAACATTCGAACTATTTGCCATTCCTACCTCCCTTTTTCTTATTGGCGATTTACGTTACTATTTAAAAATTTCTGTGAATCTTTAGATTTAAGACAATATAATAATATCGCTAATTGCCATGATCTTTTTTTTAGATTTTGTACTTACAAATTTTAACTCTGAATTAATATTTAAACATGATATTCTTCCTTTTGTACCTCTCGATCCCTACCATCCTCCTCTTGCTATCTTGTTGCGGGTTATGGGACCCACACAACCCCACACGCTTTCCTTATGCAAACAATGTGCAATATAATTTCAAAAAGGCGAACTTTGAGAAACTTTATAATGACCTACTGAGCACTGATTGGTCATTCCTTAATGAATTTAATGATGTGAATGATGCATTGCACAGTTTTTATGGCATGCTAGATAGCCTTTTTTACTGAATCTGTACCACTGATGTCTTACAGAAATAAAACATACCCACCCTGGTTCAACTTTGACATAATAAATAGATTAAAAACTAAAGACTATTACAGTAAATGGCAGCACAGTCATTCTCAATATTATCTTGATTAATTCAAGAGATTAAGGCTGCTATGTAAGAATGATACCTTGAGTGCGTATGAGAATTACTTAAGGAGAGTGGATCGCCGATCCACGTCAGTTGTTCCAATATATACAGTTGAAGAAGGGCTGCACTAGCATTCCGGCAACTATTAGCATTAATGATGCGGATTTGAGCGACCCGGAGAGAATAGTAGAATCTTTCGCTACCACTTTTCAAAGTACGCAAACTTTAGGCACTAATTCTCATCATCAGACTGTTACTACATCCAACAACATTTGTTTTTCCATTACACCTACGACGGAGGCAGAAATAATTCAGGAAATGTCTAAGTTATCACATAAACGCGCAGCTGGTGATGATGGTGTAGCTATCTTTCTAGTTTGTAACGCGAGATATGTGCCAGTTAAACCTATTACATTAATTATTAACGTGTCTATATCCTCATCAACATTTCCTAATCTATGGAAAAGAGCTCGAATGATACCTGTTTATAAAAGAGGAAGTGGCAACATCTTAAAAAGCTACAGGCATGTTTCAATACTATCCAACTTTGCAAAAGTATATGAGTATATTTTTTACGGTAATATTTTTTAAAATGTCCGGGCATGGATCTCTCCACGTGAAGATGGTTTTATGCCTGGACGTTCTACTATGACTAACTTGACAGTCATTACGCATTATATTGCTGAAGCACTCGATAGCTGCAGTCAAGTTGAGGTAATATATACGGACTCTCCAGCGTTTTTGATACCATTGGTTACGATATACTTCTAAGAAAGTTAGACATCTTTGGATTGTCGCATATTGCGCATATTGGATTGAATTATGCATTCTTCAATGGTTTTCGCTCTTCCGAGTTTCGTTCTCGGGTGTTCCTCAAGGTTCCTACCTTGGGCCACTTTTGCTCATAATATATATAAATGATTTGTTAGAAAATCTTAGCCAGGAGGATGTAGAGTTGATTCAGTCAAACGTTGACATAACTACGCGTTGGTGAACGCTGGACAACTTTAAATTAAATGCTGACAAATGTCAATGTGTATCATTTACCCGAAAGAAAAATCAAGTTACGACAATATACCATATTGATGGGAATATTGTAGCTACGGGTGAATCGATTAGGGATTTGGGTGTGCTTTTTGAGAGCCGTTTAAGTTTTGTTAAACATGTTCAATATATAGTCTCTGCTTCCTCGAAGCGACTTGGCTTTATAATGAGAAATACGAAACCGTTTAATGGTGTACGCACCCTGAAAACGCTATACTCTGCATTTGTAATTATCTTGAATATTGTAGCGAGATTTGGTTTCCATACTACATCTGCCACTGATTAGCTTTGAAATGAATTCAACGGCGGTTTCTAAAGTTTTTATCTTTTAAAATTGATGACCAATATTCTCTAGGAGGTATCGACTATAACATTTTGCTTGAAAGCCACAATGTGGATTCATTGCTAAACCGTAGAAATATACGATCGTCTCAACTTGTGTGGACACTGATTAATGAGAGGCTTGATTGTACAGATCTCACTTCCGTGGTTAACCTTCATGTTCCTCGCAATTCATCTCGTTATTCCTGTACTTTCTCCTTACCTACTCCTAAAACCAATCTTTTACTCACTTTGCCCATTTTTAATATGTGTAAACTGGCAAATTACAATTATTATATTTTTTTTGATGCCATTGTAGTAGTGTATATCGTTAGAGCAGTTTAATTTGCTTCATATGTTATGTTATATGTTAATGTTTGCCTTAGTTGTAATTAGACACCTGCGACGTATATGTCCATGTGTATTGTATTCTTTACATGTCCTATAATTGGTTATCTGTTGGACAATAAACGTATATTATTATTATTATTACTACAGTTTGTTAAACACACTGTATCGGATTACTTCTCCCGCACAAAATATTAATTAATTCGAGGCATGTGTTTCGGGGACACATGAATTCCCATCGTAATTAATATTTTGTGCGGGAGGGGTAATCCTATACGGTATGTTTATTGTGTTGCCACAGGGTCCTTGCAATCTTCAGTCATTACAGTAATTATAAAATAATGTTAGGAATTGTAGTATAAGAAAGTCTCACTAAGAAAACGAAAAAAGAAAACATTAATTATTAGTTTATTTCAGCACCCAGCTTTCCATAAAAGAAACGCTATTTATTATGTAAATTTCGTTGAGAATGCCTTAGTTTTAGGTTCACCCGTTTAATTTCACTAAGAACATGGTTTTAGCGGTTTTGTAACGTCACAATCTAGGTATTATCTGCCGGTAAATATAAATTAAACCGTAAAACTCGATGTAAAAAAAACAAGCATAAAAGAAATAAACTACAATACAAAGTCAAACATAAACGTCAGGAAATCCTGTCCACGCTTATTTACCGATTCATTTCTGTGTACACGAATCGATGCAAACACAAGATAACTGGCGGGCAAATTTGCACTGCGGTAGAGGAAAGGATTCAGCATGAATCAAACTTCTTTTTTTAATTTGAACTCTGGTTCATTTTTATCCGACTAAAAATACTTTCAAGTAAAATATCGACCGAGAAGGAATAGATGGACACTCGGCAAATATTTAACGAACGTCTAAACGTTGGAAATTAGGACGTATGCTTTCGCCTTTGGTGTACGCCTGCATAAATGTTCGTTATATCTGTACACATGCTTAACTTTTGTCGACTTTAATATGCTACGACATATGAGTGACGTTTTATGCGGCGTTATGACATGACTTTGCATTTGCTTCCTGTAATTTATTTTTAAGTATTGAATATGCGCATTTTATTTATGACAAGAATTCGTGTATATATATATATATTCTAATGTAGAGTTTATATTAACATAATTTATATTATTAAAAAGAAAATTAAAAATATCTATCTACTGCTTCGATATGGCTATGTCTGTTGCATCAACTAATCAAATTTTTTTCTGTGACCAATATGTTATATTTCCAACATAAGCTATATACGCGTAGTGCACAGTAAAAAATGCCAGCTGATTTTGCTAAATTGCATATGGATCGGTTATTGCTTATACATCTTAAGTCACTTTTCCGCTAAATTTAGTCGGGCCACAGAGCCTAGAGGGCATGGATCTCTCTACGTGAAGATGGTTTTAAGCCTGGACATTCTACTATGACTAACTTGACAGTCATTACGCATTATATTGCTAAAGCACTCGATAGCCGCAGTCAAGTTGATGTAATATATACGGACTTCTCAAGCGCTTTTGATACTATTGATCACGATATACTTCTAAGAAAGTTAGACATCTCTGGATTGTCGCAGTCATGAAGTCTTATTTAGCAGATTGAATTATGCATTCTTCAATGGTTTTCATTCTTCCGAGTTTCGTTCTACGTCGGGTGTTCTTCAAGGTTCCTGCCTTGGGCCACTTTTGTTCATAATATATATATATATATATAAATGGTTTGTTAGAAAACCTGGATATTCCTGCATCCTAGCAGGCTTTTCCGAAATGACAGTTCTCTAGATAGACTATTTTTTACGTTGTGTTGAAAAAGGTTTTCTTTAACAGCTTTTATATAAATTCAGTGTTTTGGGGCAAGTGAGGTACGACTTTTAAATAATTACATTTGTGTAACAACTGTTACGCTGTTTTAATCCATAATTTCTAACGCATATTTTTATGTAGTTGTTCTTAGTTCTTAAACGATAGGTTACCCTGTGCGGTGCAATTTCCGCCATATTGGCGTACCGGGGTTATACCGACATCCTAACACAGGCAAGTATCGACATGATGTCAATCATATGTTGAATGATTTTGTCTGCACCAAAAAAATATTCTCATTCTATTTTAGATGGTGAGTTCGAGAAAAAGAACAACAGAGAAGAGTAAATGGAGTGAGCAAACTTTCAAAAGGGCATTTGAGTTAGTGAACAGAGGAAGATCAGTGAAAAGTGTTGCAGCTGAATTAAATATTCCAAGAATCACTCCTCACTCTTTTTGTAACTATACTCATTATTTTTTCTATTTTCTGTAATTGCCGTAACTCCGACAGCAAGCACAGTTCAGTTAAAAAATAATAAAGATGTAGTTTACCAATATTTTAACGATAGGGCATGTAGAATAGTTCGAGGAAATCCTGAGCTATTATTTGTCGGTGATAAGATACCTATTCATCAATTTATAATCAAAAAACACAAAATTAAAAGTCTCGTATGGTGTCGGCATTTCCCCGATTTACCCTACGATTTTCAATATATTGTAACCTTAAATTAATCTAACCCACTTGCGTGACAGGTGGGAGGAGCTTAATTAGTACCGCTTCGTACCGCTTAGGCGCCTCTCAAAAGTTTGAATTTTTAGGTAACAAAATAATTATTTTTAACACTAATCCATAATCAAATCTGCTTGACAGTACATTAATATGCTGCTGTCATCTCGGATACGCATATTTTTCTGGTCGCTATAACATTCAGAAGTGTGTTAAAATTGTAGTAATAGATCGGGTTACATACGGCATTGTTTACATTAAAGTGAAGTTAATATAAAGCTTTTAAAAATGACTTGAGGCCTTTGTGACAATCAAATGTTTAACATATACATATAATATATAAAAGGAGAAGTATTGATTATCTACTATAAGTATAAAAGCACATTGACTGAAAGCTGCTCACTTTTTAATCTTAGTTCTTCTATTGACAAATTACTCCTCGCTATCGACATATCTTATCATCATGATGATCATTATATATTAATATTAAAGTATCTCAGATCATACTCTATACTCTTGTTAGTAATGGTAGCAAGATCTAACAGAGATCCAATTACAGAATGAAATTAAAATAAAGTAGTTCATGTTGAAACAAAAGTAATTAAAATCGAATAGATTTAAATAACTTATTTAAATAAATATATGGAGAGAATATATCTCCGCACGCTTACATATGATTGTGATTGACGCACGCTTAAATATATTGGAATGTAGATTAATAAAACAGCAACATGTCTATCTGGGTACAAAGGGACGTAGAAATAGACTTAAGAAATAGGTAAGGAACTCAAATTTTCTTATGTAGCAAATTCAATAGAATTTCAACTGAACTGAAAAGAAAATCGTACCATGGTATTGAAGTAAAGAATTCTTAACTGATCTTGTCTGTAGATAAATGCCATATGTACTAATAGACAATTGTTTCAAAAATCGCTTCTGGCAAATACCAGATCAGAAAAGCATAATATTGTTCAACATCGTCAAATTATCTGTATGATGAATCCAAACATTCAAGTACATCTAGGTACCTACAATATGAACGGTATACACCTAAATTGAAGTCACTAAAAAAAGTTAACTCCTAGATGCTAGACTTAATACTTTCTTTGTACTTCTAGATACATTATAACAAATTTATGTACTATGTAGTTAGAGAATCGTACACAACTGAGCAATTTGACTAATATTGTGTTGATATTTTACAATATCATTCCCTTTATATCATCTCAGTACGTACGCACGTTTAAATAAAGCCGAGAAAATCATTAATACATAAATAGTACAAGTAGCAGACAACTCAAATTCGAGTCCTGACGCACACCCGAACTCACACAAATTTACGAGATTTGATAAAAAGCGTTACATATGACCTTTAAAAACGTAAGACTAGTGTAGAACGTGCTAAATAACAGTGCCAAAAGCTTTAGTGCGAATAGGTACCTATTTTTCTACCTATCAATGCTGCTCTAATGCTTTAGATGATTGAGGTTGAACAACGCAATATCATTACCAGATCAGTACGTTTTCATGAATCAGGAACGCAACATGTTCCAATCACTAACATAAGTCGATTACCACCTCATACACACTGTTCATGCATCATCAAGAAACTTGGAATCATGTCATCGTCAGTAATGTTTTCTTTTGATACGCAGCTCATGGTAGATTAACGATCGAATCAATTCCAAATGACATTAAAAATTTTCAAGGTAAGCAAAGCTGCTAATTCAAAAGAGCGCAATATGTCACAGGTCCCAGTAATGGTATACCCAAGGAATATTAGTGCAAAAATTGCAAACTTCGAAGTGATTAACAGTATGAGAATACCAACACGATGATATTGTTATAACCGAACATTCTATGATCGGATTCAATGCAATCGGAGGATTAAAGCCATTAATGGGCCCGCCAACTGAGGAGGAGCTTTAGAAATGTAATGCGCTAATGTGGGCACATGGCATCTAGTACCCCATCTCTAGCGAAGGAAGGTTGAAAGGCAAAGAGAAGAAACATCCAGTTTTTGGTTGGTTATAGAGTCTTGTATTATTATCGGTTAAGAATTTGATATTCGTTCATTTATTTTCATATATGTCGAAATTAAATCTACTAAATATCTTGCCATATTATTTTTCAAAGGGTTTCCAGTTATATCAACCTGATGTAACACATCGAACCGTACTGATGTTAAGAAATAAATTTAAATTACGTGCAATTGTGTCACATTTTGACATCGGTGTTAGTCAAAAGTCACATCTGACACATTTCAGAATGTTAATATGGTTGTAACTACACTCGCATTTGATTAACGAATCTGCAAAGTTTCATCAATTCCGGGATTCCGGTTTGGAAATATTTCCTTTTGAGTTAGAAATATAGTACTTCAATAAGTAGCGTTAGTAGTCAGAAAAATGCAATTCAATACAATTCAATGTATTAAGTGGTAATAATGTGTCTTTAATATTTACACAAATTCTTATATAACGCCAATATTACCTATACCCTGTTTTGATTCGTGTCATATAGAAAATATTACTTCCATAACACAAACTTTTATTTGTAATATGATTTGCTAACTGTACTGATTAATCTCGAGGGTATTTACTAAACGCCAATAAATTGTTAACTGTTTGGCGAACATATCGCAAGATGGTATCAGCAATCCTAGATATGAACGCAAAACCAAGTCCTGCCAACGCGTATGTACGAAGAATAAATTATTAATATACACCACGGTATTAAAGATAACCAAGATAAGAAACTGTTAACTGAAAGCACACAATCGCAAGAAAGAAATAAACCACAACTACGCGCTATTTAATCTTTAACATCAATCCGGTCGCCGGCCGCGAAAGAACAACAGCAAATTATGCCGACTTGAGCGCGCAAATTGCCACACCATATGGCCGTAATGTTGGATAATCGTTATTTCAATTTAATCACATTATCTGCAAGGCATCTATCCTACTAAGGAGCACTTACACACTGAATTCCACGCACACAATATGCACAATTACCGCAATAACTTGTCCTTTATAAAGACTCTTACATGTATTATGTTACATGCATATAAGCTGCCTACGCACGTTTATTATAACAAATATCCTAGGCATAAATAATTTCAAATATGTAGTTCAAGAAATGCATGGGTTTCGCTGTCGCTCTAGCTACTGTTAAATGCGACCGGCATTGTTGACTATAAATTTCTTGGAGTATCATATTATATGCACTACTGTACTGGAAGGACATAACGCATGAGTTTAGAGTATTTATGGAGAAGCTGCGGCTTATTTGATCTCAAGTACTACAAAGCCTCAAATATATTGCAAAAATATATTTCCATTCTAGAGCCTATAGCTTTTATTTTACTGGATTCTACTACAACGTATTACATATTAGTTGTTGCCTATGGTTTTATCGGCTTGAATTTTTCAATTTCGTAAAATTATTCTTAAAAGAAACAAAACTGACCGTTTCCTTTTTGGGAAATTGGCTTTTTTAAGATATCTAAGATAGTATATTGGTAGTCACAACAAGAATGGCTTCTCAATTAAAATGCATTCTGAATGTTTTTAGTTCCTTGCAAACTGCATTACTATTTGTTCCTTGAGGTATTAGATCTACTTGTCATAGATTTAGATGAGATCACTCTAAAACTGTCCATGCGAGAAGCAGTTTCCTCTTAGTTCAATTCATGCTGCATTCTAAACTTTCTTCTGGATTGGTGACCATACCAACATAAACTCTGAGGGATAATTGAAATTTCAAAGAGACACTTTTTGATGACTTTAATGTATTCGTGACAAGAAACATCCCATTAGCACCGTAACTTCAATTATGTGTGTGCGAGGAGCTTTGACGCACAATCTGGTATCGCTTCAAAGCATTTATACTTAAGTACCAGAATAGTGCAACGGGGGCTCCAAAGTTGGTGCTTAGAGAGATCCGAAGTACTTAACGCGTATACCAACAGCAGAGGTGATGATTTTGCGTCAAATCACAGGACAAACAATCCTGGATAGCAAGCGGAATAAAATCATAAGGAGAACTTGCCAAATGTAAAATATGGATAATTAGGTGCAGAAACGTAGAAGGGAGAACAGCTACATAGAGAGGAAACTCGTGGATAGAACACCAAGAATATGCGCCTGTCCATCGGCCAAACATAGGTAGGCCTAGCCAACGAGGGAGGGTTAATCTTAAATGAATGACAGGCAAGCGATGAAGCAACAGGCCTAATATGGAAGAATGAAGAAGACCAATGCGGTAATCGACTGCGTTATCACTTTAAGCCACTGAGTTACTAAAGATTTGGTTCCCATTCGCATTTGGAAATAATCACCAATTACCTTACGTATTACAGTCCTGTTGCTGCTAAAATAACATGCTCAGGAATCTAGGACTCTCTAGGATGGAGGAGATGATCAAATAATTCACTAATTTTAACAAGAATTTTTTAAAAATTCTTTACTTTGTTTAACAATAAATTTCCCTTATGTTATTTTGATTAACAAATTTTTTCAACATTCTGCCTAGAATGTTTATTGATATTTTATTTGCATATATCTTTAATAATTGTCGCTAGAATTACCAGATATTATAGATACAACTAATATAACTGAAAATTTTACATTTACAAACATTTCACAGATATAATTCCTATGCAAATATCTATTCATGTTTTCAGATAAATGTCAATTAAATCTATCCAGTACACATATATGTGTATTTATAGGTTCTGTCATTAATGTCAGCTTTTCAATAAAAGGAAGTCAATAGAATAACTATAATTCATTATTCTAGTTTTAGATTGGGAAAATAAGGCCGGTATAGTAAATTATCTGCCTGTTGTTATTTTTTTATTGACACGTGTAATGATGTCTTAACATAACTAGACTCGCTAAATCTAATGTCACCAAATCGGGTTCCAAAGTATTAGAAGGTATATCCAATAACCTTTCGATTTAAAATGTTATCGAAGGTACATAAATTATGTCCTACACATATTTTTTTTTAAAGAAAGCATTAGAGAATCTCAAATTTTTTGTGCATTTGCATGTGTTTCGAAATAGTTATAAATCAAAAACTATTTTAGTTTGTCACATCGATATATACAAGAAGCGATAAACGAAAAACGCTCTCCGCAGTTTATTAATATTATCTACCAACAAGTTTCCGTAATGAATTCTGTGGCCGCCGAGTAATAAATTACGAAAACTCCGCTTTTTCTTTCTACATCCTAGTGTAATACATTAACTGTTCAGTAATTTCGCATGCTTGCGAATCATTCATTTCGGAGACTATAAGCTATTTCGTTTAAGGTAAAGTATCAGGGTGTTATTTGTCGGGTAAGTGAAGAATACTTGAATGGTCAAGAATCAGGTACTTGACAAATATACTGCAAATGACTTATTTCCAAAAAATAGCATTGAAGCAATTTGTTGGTGATTCCTAAATTATGACTAACCAAAACTCATCATTTCCAAAAAAGTATTATTATTTCTGAGAGTTACAATTAAGAGTAGGTACCAATTGAATAAAAACAAATGTAAGAAAAGTAAGTTGCCGCAGCATTTTACATAACACTTAAGAAATGATAATGCAACATAAATAACACTGGTTAACAAGTTTTTGTCACAAGCACAAAAATGCCTGTTTCTCATATACTTTTGCAAGCTGAAATCAATTATGTGTTCAGAATTTCTCCATCACCCTTAGTTTTAATGTTCCAGGATATTGGCTTATCCACATAAAATATGCATGCATAGATATAAGTATAATAGAGCATGTCTTGACGTTATTTCAGTTGTCGGCTAGAGCTCAGAACTGAGCAGGCAGCTTGCAATGGTTAACGTTTGAACATGTCTTGACGTGTTAAGACCAGCATTTCCCATTCCTAGACAGCATTTCTTGTTATTTCGGTTGTCGGCTAGAGTTCGGTGAATGAAGATATACGCTGGGGTTGTTAACGTTTTAAAGAGTGTTGGGTTGTGGTGCGTTCAAGTTATTGTAGTGAAACCGCGAACATTTGGTCACCTGCAAAATGCCAAGCAAATGTGTAAACGGCCCGAACGCTTTTTGCTACATCTGCGGCGAAGAGACATTTAAACATTAAAAACGGTCTTTTACACCCCTCCTTGAAAAGTGCTGCGAGCAGTAAAGTAGGTGATGAAGACCAAAGCTGGCTTCTCATATTTGGTGTGTTACGTGTGTCAACACGTGGGCAAAAGACAAACGACATGTGCCTTTTGCTATTCCTATGATTTGGAGGGAACCTTCAGATCATATTACTGATTGCTGTTTTTGTCTTACAAATATAAGTGGTATGACTTCTAAGTCCAAACATACTGCAAAATATCCTAATATTCCATCTGCACTGAGAGCAGTACCTCCGGAATTACCTGTGTCTAAACCTCCACAAAATATGGCACTAAGCGACGATGAAAGTGCTGATGACGAAGTAAACGAAGAAAGTTTTGCAGACGACAATATGGATTCGGATCCAACATTTCAGCCTCATTTGTGTTGTTGTGTGCCGCATCTTCTATCTTCTAAGAGAAGAAGACCTCAACGACCTCGTTCGCGATTTAAAGTGGTCTAAGAAGCAAGCCGAACTTCTAGGTTCAAGATTAAAAAAACTGGAATCTTCTTCAGAGTGGAACAAAGGTTGGTCTTTTTCGTAATTGCCATACAGAATTTGAGAATTCCTTCTCAATGGAAGAAAGACTTGTATTTTGTAATGACGTCCGTTCTGTTATGAAGACGCTTGGTCGTGAATATAATACAGGTGAGTGAAGTTTGTTCATTGACTCTTCCAAATTAAGCTTGAAGGCGGTACTACTCCACAATTGCAATAAGTTCAGCTCTGTTCCTTTGGCTCATGCAAGCGATTTGAAAGAATCTTATGCCAACATAAAGCTTCTTTTGAAAAAAATTAAGTATAATGACTTTAAGTGGAATATTTGTGGCGATTTGAAAGTTGTTTCACTTTTACTCGGCATGCAACTCGGTTACACAAAGTGTTCGTCTGTGAATGGGACTGGAATAGAAAAAATCATTGTAAAAAGAAAGAGTGACCAAAACGAACTTCACTGATACCAGGCAATAAGAATGTCATTGGTGCTCCACTTGTAGATCCTCAAAAGATTTATTTCCCCACTTTGCAGATTAAGCTTGCATTGATGAAAAACTTTGATAACGGTATGGGTAAAACTAACAGTGGGTTTACATATGTGAGGAGTAAGTTTCCTAAGATCAGTGATGCAAGGTAACGGAAGGTATTTTTCTGGGACCCCAGATCCCTACTTCGGGATGAAAAATTTGTTGAGGCGTTAAATGCAATTGAAAAAGCAGCATGGTTGTCTTTTAAGGAGATCTGCGACGGCTTCTTGGCAAATCGTAAAGCCGAAAAGTACGCAGAGATTGTTAACAATCTACTGGCCTCATATGAAGCCATAGGTTGCAACATGAGTCTGAAAATACACTTTCTTGACTCTCACTTGAACTTTTTCCCAAAAAATCTTGGAGCAAGTCAGTGACGAACATGGCGAAAGATTTCACCAGGGCATTCTAATCATGGAGAAGAGATACCGAGGCAAATGGAGCCCAGCAATGTTGGCAGACTATTGTTGGACCTTCATATCAACATATTTTCCAAGTAAATATATCACTTTGTACATCATTTTTTTCATGATTTATACACATATGCATACATAGTTTCACTAAATTTCATTGCCTTGTTACTCTGAAACCCTGCCTGATAGAAAAATTCCGAAAACAGATATGAAATAGGTGTAAAAACTACTACCAAGTTCACCCCCTTTACCTCGTGGGATAAAATCAATCTGAAATTTTGTTGACCAGTGTAATCATAATGATATCTGGCCTGAAACCAGACGATTTTTATAAAGGTCAATTTAGCCACAGATTACGTTGAAAGTTTCTTTCATCGAGACTGCAACATTAATCTCCTTAAAAACGGATGTTCCTTAGACGATTTTAAACAGTGTATATATATCATTATTATATTTATGATTATTTGAACCAATTTTTAATGTCTCTTATTTTTTGTATTAAAATTGTATTAAAACTAATTTACAATATATATTTTTAAATATACTAGATAATGATGTACATGTAGAATATTTTCAGTGGTTCAACAATAATTTAAGAAAATATAATTTGCTAACTTTATCTCGTTTTTCGGATGAAGCCATGGTTCCATCTGTCTGGCTATGTCTGATTTATACGATTTGATTAGTCGTAAACCCACATATTTACCACGAAAGGCAACTGCATCGTATAAAAATTGGTGTTTGGGTTGCTATTTCACGGAGAAGAATTGTAGAACCACTCTATTTTTTTCCGAAGAATCAATAACAACAGCCACTTATCGTGTAACTATAAATACATACATAAATCGAAAAACTGCATGACAATGAAAGAGCAACAGTTTTTTGTTCAACGTGATAATGCTCACACTACAAAACAGGCCATTGACAGCGGTTTTACAATGGTAGACTTATTGGTATTCTTGTTCGGGTACCCCAAAAAATAAAATATACCTACACAAATTGGTTACACACACTGGACGAGCGGAGAGATCGGATTGCTGGTGCTATAGAGTAAATATCACCAGAAATCTTACAACACGTTTTCTCTGGTATGAAGCGAAGGATCGAGACGATATTTAATTAATAATGTTGGTGACTTCATACAAATTTGTAAAATAATTTATCTCTACCTTATTAGTTATTGAACTGTTAACATTCTGTATAGGAATAAATGGATAACTACAAATATTACCTTTTCAATATGTCTCGTATTTAGTTATTGCGTTTTAGTTTTCTGATATGTGCATTGAATAGTGGATTTATGTCTAATTGATTTCATTCTGCACATACTTTTTTATTGTATTGCCTAACAACATATTGTATATAAAATAAGCAGGAATGGTTTAGTGAAATAATGTACAGTAATTTACCTTCTTTGCATTTGTGACACTTAACACAGCCAACAGTATGAAAACTGTGACATATTTCTTGAAACAACAACTCATGAAATAGGTATATCGGTCGATGTGGAAACAGCAAAACATGTTCGCAGAATATCACAACCTAAGAGTTTCATGTGGCATGAAATTTCTTCATTCATGGCATATGCTGTATAGTGGAAACACAGCTGATTTAAATAAATTATAAGTGAAAAACCTCATGAGTTTTCACCGTGGATCAATATCTCTGGATATATTTATTATCAACATCTTACAACATTAAATTAAATTGCCACACGCTAGACGGCTAGTCTTGCCACTGAGCGAGTGGGAGTAGGGAACCAGAGGAGCAAACTCGACTTGAAATTAAAGAGAAAAACTTGAGTTGGGAAGAGAAAAAGCAATAGTAAAAATCAAATAAGAGGTGTTACACGGAATAATTTCTCGACTATATCGCGAAATTAAGATTTACGTATAAACTAGAACAATAACACAAGATGATCTGCCCTAGAAATGAACAGTATCTTATGGCGGCCAGAGGCGAAGTGTCCGAGGACGTCTGCCGAAGTCGGCCAGGCAAGCGGGGAGAAAAACCGATGGCCCCATAAGACCGAATGATAACAAAAACGAATCGAGGTAAGAACTATGAAAACAAGAAACAGCAAAGAAAACTAGGTAATTTAAAACTAAGTTTAATGTTTTAATATATTGTATTAGGTACTCCAATACCGCTACAGAAACAATACTGATCAGTAAGCATAAACGTCAACAACGGAAGGTGAGAAAATCCAAACAGTATTGTTTCCGCTTTAACAGCACCTAGCTAATAATGAAATAATGGTATTTCGAAAGCCTGTGCGCGCACATACATATATAACTACGTAAATTGTTACTTTTCTCACTGACTGGCGTTTTCTTATCCGTTACTACACGACACATTGCTTCAGAAATTAGCGAAGGTTAATTATTCAATTACATATTCAAATAGCGCAACCTTATTCAATTACAAGCCTACCAACCAACGGAACCATAAATATCGCCCGTTGCTATCTGGGAACCGTTCCTTTAAAATATGTGAATATTTCCCGTTAAGGCAAGCACGCCGAATACCTTCATGCAAGTCTCTGTGGGTCCGAATGAAATATCTGCAAATAAATATTACACACTGGTAATTACTTAATTACAAATCGACCCACAATGTTAGGTGTCAATGTAGAAAATAATCGGCTGACTGTTAATTGAACTGCCAACTTCGAAAATATTTATGAAGCAATAACTTAATATTAGCCATCTTTACCGGTGATGGTAATTAATAAATGGATTAGAACCAGGTTTTACGGTGCATTGATGACTAGTGGTCGAAGTTGTAAGAAACAGAATATTCATTTGCATATTGATGTAATTCTCCTGGCCCTTATTGCATGGAGTATCATCAGTTGATCGATTTGCCACATTTGGGGACGTAACTGGTTCATAATTCCGTCATTTAATGTTGGGAAGCTTACGTTTTGCCATACTGTATCAGTCTAAACCTTACCAAGCATTTTTATACATCTCCAGCTATAAATAGGAAAGTGTTTCTATTAGCAATCAGTCACACTTATATACACTACTTGTTATGATATGGCATAGATTTTCCAGGATTTTTTTTTATAAATTAGTTCCTTAATTACTAATAAAATTTATGTGTAGTACGTAGAATGAATATTAATCAAGGTTTAGAAAATAACATAAAATGGAAGCTATAAAAATAATGAGATGGCGATAGTATGGTTTGCAATGTTTCAAAATAGTAAATTAATTTCTAATGAATTTTAATAATTTTGGATTCTTTTTATTTATGTCAAGTTGACACAAACCCGGCAATTTCTGAATGACACTTAACTGACACTTGATAATTTAAATTATAATGACTTAATCAAAAAATTGTAACCTATGTAAACATTATCGAAAAACCTAAAGATGTGTTGAAAATATAATTTAGCAATGTTACTATACCAATAATACGAACATATAATTTAGCGAATAAATAAATTTGTCAAATACCTTATCTAATAAGTATAACGCGTGTATGTGTGTAAGCTGTGTACCACCCACTTCTATCTTCTGCACCTCGTCACCCGTTCTACTCCTTTCAATCGCCCATTCATTAGCACTCGTTTTCTTAATTTCACTCACATACTTTCCTTTTCCGACTTTTTAGACTTTTCAAAGTTGTTTATTTTCATTTAATCCGTTGCTCCCATTGCCATCTCAAATATCCCTGCCATCATTACCACGGCAATCTGTTATTATGTACTGTACCGCGATGTAACTGCATTGTCGAACGGTTTCCAAACTATTCTAACAGCATACGGCCTTCCTGAGCGCCCTCAAGACTCTATGGTGGCAACATGAGGTCGGTGAATTCCACTGGCGCGTCGTTCTTCGACTGATAGACCCGCGATGTGGTGTGTGAAACTTCCTCAAAACCCTTCTGTTGTGTGGTGCTGTGTGATGTGTAATTGTTTACGTTAATTTACAAATTATAGAAACAATAAAGTATCCTTTGATTTAGTAACATTTTTTATGCCCATTAATTGTCGCTGGCTGGACTCATATTACCCTTACTCCCTAAAAAACAGAGACCGTCTTTACCGGTTGCGCCTCGGATATTAATGGAATCTCTAATATTCCATCCTGCTCTCAACTTCTCGTTGCCTGTGATTTCAGAACGTCCTCGCCTGCCTCCAGCTGTTCCTAATACAAGAAATATGATTTTTGCAAAGCAAATTATCCTGGTTTATATCGTGCGCTTCTTGACACGAACTGGCCTTTCCTTTACAAACTCAACAACGTTAGTGACGCTTTTTATTCGAAAATGTACCAACATTTTAGTGTTTTATTGCTCTTAACGTTAGTCGTGCTTCCTCATATCTTATTTGGTTTGTTAGAACTCACATTATAAATATTAAGCGCAGAGATGGGTATCGGTCCAGGTGTCGTAGACATGGACGTACCCAGGATTTGAACGCATACAAGGAATTACGCCCGATTATTAAGCGTGACACTCACCGACCTTATGCAGCCTACCTTTTATATCCAGTCTCGTGTCAAAAACAATCCAAGAGCGTTCTGGTCGTATGTGTCGGCTAAGAAAAATTCCTCACGCACCCCTGATTCAATTTTGGACTCTAAAAGTGAACTTATTTCTATGCCTCTTTCAATTATTGATGGTTTTCAAATCTTCTTCGCTCCTGTTTATTTACCAATCCACACACCTTGTGATACTTTTCGTTGTTTTGAACCACATTGCTCCACTATCGCGGTTACTTCCATACCGGAAACTGATATCCTACGTTCTTTAAAGGCTCTAAAAGTACGTCATGACAACGTACCCAGTTTTTTTCTTCGGGACTATGCTCAGGTTTATGTTACTCCTTTAGTTTTTAACGCCAAGTTAAAAATGGCGTTAAAAACTTCTGTTTTTCCTGATCTCTGGAAAGTTACAAAGTGGAAGGTGATACTTCCGTAATTACTAATTATAGGCCTATAACAATTATCTCCAACTTTGCCTAGGTATTTGAAAAATGCTTATTTAGCGACATTTATTGTCAGTTCAAACCTCAACTTTCTGGGCTATAACATGGTTTCGTTGGCAAACGATCCACTGGCACTAACTTAGCTATTATCACTGAATTTATTTCTGAATCTTTGGATAACAAGGAACAAGTTGATGTTATTTACACAGATTTTCACCTCAATAATGACATTATCCCACGCTGTGATTCCGTTAAAGATGTGGATGTCACATTTGATTCTAAACTTAATTTTAACCAGCACATTGCCAATACTCTGTCGACCACGCTTCAAACTTTCATAATCAGAACAAGTAAGCAGTTCTCTTCTATGAAGTCGTTACTTCCTCTTTATTTTGCCTTTGCGCGTTCAAAGCTTGAATATGCCTCCCTTGTTTGGACAAAACGTATTCCATTATGCTTGAAAAAGTTCAGCGTAAATTCATGAAGTATCTTTACTTCAAACTTACGGGGTGTAGCCCCGTGATTGCTTCGATCACAACACATTGCTAAATTTATTTCACCTTCAACCTTTTGAACTTCGCCGGAACCGTAACGATATTCAATTCCTATTCAACCTTCTCCATAATGTATTTGACGCCCCTAATCTTTTAAATAAAATCTCTTACTTTATACCTGCTCATCTAGTATGTCTAAACATAACTTTTTACACGGCAACGCCTAAAACAAATATCTTATGCAGATCCCCCCTCTGAATAGAATATGCTTATACTGCAACAACAATCCTGATAATTCTGCTGATATAAACTTTTCACATTTGCCGTATTTGCTGAATAAGCGTACTGAATTGTTTAGTATGTAGTTTTCTGTCTATTGATTATCATTATTGTTATTGTTATCTCTTACTTTGTTATTTTATATTTATTTGTTTATTGTTATTTACTATTATATTATTTTTAGTATATTGGTATGCTAGTGTAATTTATGTAAGTATAGATTTATTCTAGTTTAGATTTGTTCTAATTAAGATTTGAGCACCCCTACTCTTGTTCTTAGCTATCTCTCACTTTTGTCCTGTTATTGTAGTTACTGAGGCGCGAGGCGCACAATATCTTATTGTCGTTATGGATTGCTGCATCGAGTGCAGCTTGTGTCGTATAAAAAAGCATCACTGTACCTTTGCATGAATTGGTGGTAATCGTTTTAATATACAAATGAAATGAGACTCGTCAATGCTGATGGGTTTCCTAATGGGCAAGTGTCATCGCATACATTAAAATACATAAGTATTAGCATAAAAAAAATTAATAAGGAAGTGCATAGACGACTTCTTTTTTTTTAATCATATTTATGATTTATTTCTTGTTGCTCATGCATATGGTATATTAAAAACTGCTTCTGAATCTGGTAAAAGCCATAAAATATTCCAGTGGTACATTCGGGGAAACTACGTATTAAGAAAATACCAACTTTTTAGAATGCTCTTGAGAAATAACGTATGCTGAAATTATTTTACAAACAAAATTGTAATTTTTTTACAAAATTTCCTATATCAAATCCTTACCTTACTATTCAGGGTTAAAGTTCTGCCAGCTTAGTAAACCGCAGCAAAACATCAAAGGTTAAACTCGCCTTTAATCTGGGCATCAAAGATATAGTACTTTACTAATAAAGCACAATCAATGTAATGTATTATTGCTACATACCACATTTAGCAGGTTTTTGAACGATGGCTGCATACCAGTTGGCTCCAGTGGTCAAATTTTAATCCTCTTGCGGAAAAAGGTTACAGGTAAGTTGGCTCTGAAAATATTTGTAAAAAGCGTATCGCACAGGTTCAAACCATAAATTGTCTAAAATGTGATGTAGCTACGTATGTACATACATTATAACTTAAATACATTTATTTTATGCTTATTGTTTTATTTAATTTCCTACTACTACTATTATATGAGCCGGGAGCCAAATAGTACAAACTATGGGAGCCAACTTACCCACCACCCCTTCCTGAACACTGACCGCGGGAGCCAACTAGTGTGGACCCTAAACGATACGTCTCCACGCATCAGGTCCGGACTAAATAATTTAAAATGTTTTTTTTTCTACTTTTGATGGATTTGCACTTCATACGTTGTTGTAGTTAATATGTAACAATACTTGGTTTTTTTATTTCGATTCACCCTGTATTTTGGTGTATTTTAACTCAATATATGAACTTGAACTAAAGAAGTACACCTTATAGGAAGGTATAGTAATAATTCTTTACAATAGTGTTTTTAGAGCACTGAACTCCTAGTATAATCCATATTATCATCAAAGAAGTATGATAAACATAAAAAATAAATGGTTTTGCTCTTATTTTGGAAGGTAAAAGTTCTTGTTGGCTTTCTGTCAACATTGTACGGCAAAGATCAATCTCAAAAAGAGTAGGCTATCTGCTTTCTACATATATATCACACCAAAGAAGCATGTCAATCCGATAAGGCTTAAATGTTTTTAGTGCTTTCCAAATATTACCACCATAAAAAGAATTAGCTGACTAACGGTAACTGATTATTGTTTGGAGCAAAAATCTAATCTAAAATAAGATGTCGTACACACCTATTTAAACAGCGTGGCAGTAATGACATTTTAATACCCTGTAGATGTTCCAAATAAGTAGTCAGTTAGAATTTACGTGTATATAAATAATGTACGACGCAAATACATGTATATGTATGTCGTATGCTATTAGTTTTAAATATTCATTCAACACGACTCCCGTGGAAGTAACCCCGAAGTTACAAACTAACCTTCTCATATCTTCTGTATATGTAAACCTAATCCTGAAATGGAAGCGCTTTATGTTTATTCCGCATATGTGCGTACGTGAGCCACACAAATATCATCCGCCTTTCTTCTTTTCTTATCGAAATCCACACAATCTCATACATGATACATGTGTACCTGTGCAAGAAAGCCTTAGTGGGACAAAGAGGGGCTGCACATCGTATGTATGGACGAATACACATATACACACAGATATGTACTTACGTACATATGTAGTTATAGAAAGATAGATAAGCGGCACCACAAACATTTGTATCGGCGGTGTCTTTTGACGACCGTATCTCACAATAGAACAATACCCCATCCTGATAAACATATTAGAGCTTATATAATATCCATACAAATAATATAGTATATGGATATGGACGAGGAGGATGAATGAATGTTGTTATAAATGAACGGGTGTTCGTATTAAATCACCGCTTCTTCGCAGTGCGGCATTTTTTTCCTAAGAGAAACGACTATACATGGTTCCAGTGTATACGGAGAACTGGCATACTGATGCGGTAGTGAAAAAGTTGGTCGCTGTCAGCTGCGTATGAGACTCCCAGATGGACATCAATTCGTGATTGAATGGAAATGTGAAATAAAACGAAGTGTCCGTTATTGGTAACGTTCTATAGAAAGGAAACATTAATAAATTAAATAGACGGACGTCTTGGGAAAGACCGTTTGACTAATTCCTGTTTTGAGACTTGAAGGAACGACATAATAATAAAATGTTTTACTTGATTAATATACACTGTACGATTGCATATATATACCGTGTGCCGTATTCAATTCTCACAGACATCAGGCAACATTACAGAACGCGAATCAACTATAGATCGTCTCAACCTCCGTATGCAGTAATGGATATAATAGCAACTTTTATCTCTTACTATCCTTAGTTGCTGTCATTAGCGCTATCTTCAGATCCGATTGCTATGTTGCAACTTATTTACATATGCCGGCGTCGGCAAGGTACCTATCGTTATCGTCGTAGTTTTAAAATATTTTTAGTTAAACTCCACGTTAATTTGTTTATATATAGTTATACAAATCACTCTTTTCAGAACGCTTCCATCCCTTTCGAGCGTGCACAGGGTAATATGGATATTTTTCTTGGTTTTTATAAATTTTATAATCTATACATTTAATTACAGTTTTTACTGCATTCATGGAGCCTGTAGGGTGAAAACGGCGTGAGAGAGAAAAATTTAGCCTGAAGGAGAAGTGAAGAAAAGTTTTGAATTATTTTAATAAAATTACGAATATGAGTACTGCCGTTCAAGAAGCAAGTAAAGCTTGGGGTTGCTCAGAGCGTACAATATATAATATAAAACAGGAACAACAAGCTTGTTCGTTATCAAGTCCAACAAAACCCAAGAAAAGGAAAGGCATACAACTAAGTGACTGATTACAAACATATGATGAGAACACGCAAGCACCTATTCGACGTAAAGTGCATAGTTTTCTTATACAGAATATGCCACCTACATTAAATGCACTTCTGGCTGCTGTCAATACTGATGATGTTCTCCTTAACTTCAGTCGAGCAACTTTACATAGATTGTTACACGATATGAGTTTAAAATTTAAAAAAAAGTAGGACGTAAAAGTATACTCATCGAACGAGACTACATTATTCGGTGGAGGCACAAATACTTACAAGAGATCAAGAAATTTAGTGAAGAGGGTACAATTTAGTTCTTGCTATTTGACATTCCTGTAACTTCTGTAATTATTTCATTCTATAATATATACTCATGAATCATAGGTGAATACAGGGCATGCGGTAAATAAAACTTGGACAGACACTACAATTCAAAGTAGTCGACAAGCTTTTATCTAACGATTAAGTACTGGTTTGAAATCTCCAACGGGGCTTGGACCTCGTTTTGCATTAGTTCTGCTAGAGATGTTAACGGATTTGTTCCTGGTGCTGAATATACATTCCTCTGCAAGGAAAACACTGCTGAAGTTCATTACGAGATGGATTCAGACACATAGAAGCATTGGTTTATTAAGAAATTGCTTCGAAATATACCGCAGAAGTCTGTGATTGTCCTTGATAACGCTTCCTATCACTACAGAAAATTAGAAAAAATCCCAACTGCAACATGGAGAAAAAACAGCATCATTGATTGGCTCAGTGAGAAACTGCTGTTCTGCGTGTCAAAAATTAAGCCGCAGTATAAAAGCAGGATTGACGAACTTGAAAAAGAAAAAGGTTATTACGTTCATCGATTACCACCTTACCACTGCGAGTTAAATCCCATTGAAATGGTATGGGCACAAGTTAAAAACTGTGTAAAAATTAAAAATACCACATTTAAGGTAAAAGCTATGGAGAAATTAATTGGAAGAGCACATAGCACTATAACAGTTGATAATTGGCAAAATTACATCAAACATATAAAAAATATTGAAAATGAAATGTGGATAGTGAATAATTTGCAAGATGGCATTGAAGAAATTATTATTCATGTGACAGATTCGTCATCATCTGAAGATCAAACTGGTTCATCGACTGACTAAAAGTTGACACAAGACATATGTTGGCGTAATTGCTATTCCTTTCTTAAATTTTATTGTATTATATGGGGATTTGTATGGTCCCAGCTATTTTTGTTACAAAAGTGGAAACTATTATTTGTTAATGGATTATATATTTTACTTTAAATTTAATAAATTGTATAATACCCCAATTCCCAAATAAATGTTCGAAATGTAAATTACGTTAATTTTGAGTAATAATAAATAAAATTATGGGCTTTTTCACTGATTCTTAAATAGAAAAATTGTTTTTTTTATATTTTGTTAAATTCCTCAAAATATGCATTTTAACCGGCAGAAACCCAAATAATGGAACCGGAAGTAATAATATACAGCTGATTCGTCGATTTGGCAACCGTGCATCGAATTCTTATAAGCTCTGTGCTGCATTCGGAGGTTGAGACGATCTTTAGCAATTAGACGTTAGCGGTGTCTCACTTGATCGAAACCACTCCTTTTGTTCTATCAGCATTAGCCAGAGACGATCTGGAGGAAACTTCGATATACAATGTGATTATATCCTAAGGTACGTCCTCAAAATATTTTGTAAAATGCAAACAAATACTCACAATTTAAAAAACTTACCACATTGATGAATGAATACCTTCAGGTATTTCCAGATACGTGGTTGAATAACACTGATTGTGAGTGTTATTCAATTGGTATTCTGTGTGGTGCATATCGGCCAAAGTGCTGAGTCGAAAATTACCTACTTTTCTTCGTAGATCCTGCTGAGGATGGCAACTCAGCTGCCGAAATACGTACCTGGAGTTCTTCAATTAGGTAGGTGGGAGGGGTATTTTTGTTTTACTCATTATTGTTTATTGTACTCATCTGATAGATTTAGTGAGGTGATCGTATAGGAAAATTGTGGAGGAGAATATTCTTGCCTCTCTGCGAGGACGAAATCCAAGAGCTGGTGATTAAAATTATGCAAAAAAAGTATGTACTAGTAAGTGATGTAAAAATAAATTACAGCGGCCTTTGAAAAAGACATATGTGAAGGCTAGTGATGGAATGCAATATAGTAATTAAATGAGATTCTATAAAACTACTTTTCATACAACCAACGACGGAATGTGATGGAAGTTGTCATAATAAATTAAATCTGTGCTTGGGCTTTCTACATTTAAAGTTGTCTTGCGTATGCTGTTTCCTTAATGTCTAATGTTGTTAACTAGTATCATAACTTGATTAAGACATTAATCGTTTTTGTAGGATTGATTTACTATCACTTTGACACAGAAAATGTGATTTAAAGATTTACGTGGAATTCATTGCCTAAAGCACAAACACAATTTAAACGACACACACAAATTAGCAACATACAGCGTTAAACTAAATATGTGATTAAAATATACAATTATTAATAACAGGAAAACAAGATGGGTATAGGGAAACCTTCATATCTTGTCTTTAGAATAAAGTTTAGAATCAGAATTTCCAATAAAAATTATAACATTCCATTTAAAATGAGAAAGGCGACTGGTTGACCGGAACCAGAAATGATGCAAAAGTGAAAATAATTTGCTCTGAAATATCGTTTTGGCCTGGGATAGTGTACTTATTTTCAGAATTTTTGTGTATTTCCTTCCCTAAAATATTTTAGTATATAGGCCACTCATCTTGGGAGATCCTGTATATTACGAGATTCCGTGGACTCCCATTGTCAACCCGAAAATTCCGGACTTGGTGCATCTTTACAAATATATTTTTTCTTATGATGGTTACATTTGCATCGATAGTAGATAGACAAGGCATCAGTAAAGCTGTAGGCGTACTTATGCGTGTAACTGCGATCTAATCTAAATATCCATGTCCGTTTAATAGACATTTCCCTTCCGGCTACGATAAGAAAAACGATTCATCGATACCGTTTAAGGCAAAATTTATACGCACTAATTCAGTAATAAATGACGCGAACGAAAATGATCGATATTTTACAACTGAAAATTGATTTAATTTCCTCATTCCTCCCATTCAGCCGGGAGGGGGATAATATTTCAGAGATGCGAAGCGCGCGCAATTATGCGCCCGTGTGCGTGTTCGAAACCGCTTCTTCGCCCACAGACGCCGGTGGACATCCAGCTGGGAAGACAAATGCGATTTGTTATTTTTGTATCCCAAAGTTCGTATTTCATAATCCTTATTCACCCGTTCATTCATTGTCGTGCCCTTCTTCGCACGAACGCCCAACTACACGCGAACACACTTTACCCGTTTCCGCGCTTGTATTCCTCGGCTATTGTTATTTTCTCTTACGTTGACGTGTAGTTCATGCACAGTTACGAACAATATCATGGGAACATTTTTAAGTTGAAGTAAATTTTCTTTTGTTGAAGATGCATTATTGCGAGCCGTATAATCACGTTTCGTACGTCACAAACTATCACCTACAAAGGTTACCGTGAACAGGTGTAGAAAATATAATCCCGCTGCGGTGTACGTTGCCTGCGTGATATTTTTTTTTGTAAATGCAAACTGTAGGTATATCAATGAATTCATACTCGTGACCATGCAAATTAGAGACGTAACTATTACGTACGGTGTATAATTTGACATTAGGTACTCGTTAATATAATACTGCGTTGCTGTATATTGATCTATTAATCATCACTGATGATTTGTTCATGTTCATTTGAATAAACTTAATTAAATTTTCACATTTTTCATTATTACAAACATTAAAGCTTTTATTTTTGCTCTTCTCGTGAAGAAATTCTAAAACTCCTTACTGCCTTCCCTTGATTTGATATGCAAATAGATTTAAAATTACAATTCCATTGAATTTTTGATATTCCAATTAATTGTCGTAGGCACAATATATCGGATCACTTCCCAAATTCGGCCATACGGTTGACAGTGGAAATCCAGGTATTCCTGAAACAAGTGTCCCGAAATTTGTTTATTTCTCTGAACTAAAATACACTTTTAGTAGGTACATTATTTTGACTACGTTTTATTAGAATCATTATTGTACTCTTCAATTAAAGATAAAACAAGATGGTAGATATATATTCTAATAAAATGAAGCACTCGAGTTAAAGGGACGACCCCGCCTAGAACATAAGCTGGTCATAATTTCTTAAGATATATAACTGCATAGTATAATACGGAATTGATTAAATTCCCTGTCGTGCACGAATCTATAAAATCTAACATTAATTATAACTTGTACCTGAGAACAATTAATTGTAAATTACAAACTCCTCCCCTTCTTCCTTGAACCTCAGTTTCTAGTCATAAGCAACAGTATTCACATTAGTTCACACAACTAATTAAAGGAAACAAGATACGAACTAATGAAATCAATTGCTGCAGCTGCACTGCAGAGGGCTGAGGAAATGTATTTTCTTCGTTCCATTGAAGTTTATTTATCATAAAATGTTTTTATCTTGGTATAAATGCAAGTATCTGCAGGAACAGGATTGGATAATATTCTTGGGAGCAATCAATTAATAATTTATTAGACACCTGGTTATCCAATACATAATTGATTTATTAGTTACAAATGCAAGATACCTTTTCCGCTTTCTTTTTGTTAATAGATTCTACATATTATGTGTTTGTCATGTATCCGGTAATCGGTATCCAGTCAGTATTAATTTATTTATGCTTTCCTCAAACCAGTTCTATATAAAACTGCTGCATTTTGTAGTGTGTACATGCCTGTAATGTATATGACGGCCTAATTTAAATTTTAGATATTTGAAATGAATATTACACTGTAATTTCATAGGAAAGTAAGAAATGTCAGATTAGCTAGCAGTATAAATCAATATTGATTTTGGTTTTATTGTTGTGTCTGTGGGACTTTTATTTTATACGTTTTATTTGTTTTCAGTGCTGTGTATACATTTTTGTTTTTCGCTCCTTCTCTTTGCCAAACAAGAGAATGTAGTTACTCTATATACAGTGAGTACGTAAAGGTTGGAATAATTTTTTTTTAATTCAGGTGTTTTCTTTTTTGAAGAAACGGTGGGACCCGTCGATATTTGATTTTAGTTGCCGTTTTTCTCATGCAAATTCTGAACATATTTTATGTATTATGTTTTATTCCTGAATTTAATTGTTTCCGAAAAAAAATATAGAAGCCTAAAAATTCAACATTTAATATGTAAATAAAACCTAGAATTGAGTCATACTGTTGCCAGTGACAGTTGACTCATATCTCAAGTGACTTAAGCAAGTCTTAAACATATTCTAAGTTTTTTTTCAATGAAAGAGAAGAATAGAGATTCTGATTATGATTGCTTGTGGGGACAGAATGCGCAACCAAAAGGAAGTTTGCGAAATGTTTAATACCAAGTATTTTCACAGAGAGCCAATATGTCAATCTACTGTCAGCAAGATAGAAAAAGGATATCGTTATCTAGGTCACGTCAGGGATAATTATACGAAAGGTCGGTTTACGGTATCAAAAGATAAACAGCTAAATGTATTATAGGCTGTTCAAGAGGACCACCATAAACATAGCCGCAGTATTGCTTCGGAAAATCAGATCTGCCAGAGATCCGTCCTAAAGTATTTAAAGGAAAATAAATGGCATCCTTACAAAGTCCAATTGGTTCATGAACTAAATGAAGATGACCACGACAGACGACTTGAATTTTGCGAGATACTCGTGAATTTGTGCAATAACGATCCACAGTTTCCAAAACGAATCGTATTTTCGGATGAGGCAACGTTTTGTCTCAATGGTGGTGTAAATAAGCACAACTGTCGGTATTGGGATACTGAAAATCCCCACTGGATAATGGAATGTGATCCTCAATATCCTCAAAATGTTAATTTTTGAGCCGGCATTGTTGAAAACAAGATTTGGCGCCTTTTATCTTTGATAGGAACCTAAACGGCGACAGATATTTAGAATTTTTAGAAAATAAAATAACCATGTCGTGCCACTTTATACCCCGATCCAGATGATCTTGACACATCAAACGATTTCTTATGGTATCCGCAAGATGGAGCTTCGACCGATTACACTCGCCCTGTGCGTGAGTACCTCAATACGGTTTTCTCCAAACGATGCATTGGTCGACGGGGTCCAATTGAGTGGCCGGCTAGATCTCCAGATTTGACCTCTTTAGATTATTTTCTGTGGAGTTATCTTAAATGTAAGGTCTACGTTAATCGGCCAAACTACATGGAAGACTTAAAGAATAGAATAAGAGACGAAATGAGATTGATAGAGCCTAACGTAGTTAATACGTTTTGCAGGTACTTCAATATCGTCTCGGATATTGCCAGGAAGTTGGTGGAGGTCATTTCCAACATTTGATAAACCAATTTTTATTTTGTATTGCATTTTACTAGTTTCTCTACATAAATAATAATATGTTGGTGTTTCAAGATACAGTGCATTTTTCTAGAAAACTGTTGAATTCAGGTATAGGACATGATACATACAATGTGTTCAGAATTTGACGTAAAACTTAATAATGAAATATAAAAAAAGCGTTTCCATTAAAAAAGAAATAAGTGAGCTGTCATAACATGTTTTTAGGTCACTCGGTATACATGAAATAATCATCAGAAAGACGGCAACTAAAATCAAAAATCGACGGGTCCGAGTGTTTCTTCGAGAAAGAAACAGCTGAATTTTAAATGAATTTATTCCAACCTTTACGTACTCACTATATAATAGAATTCATTGCACACACATAGATTAGCATTACAATTTCCCTTCATGTTTTCACATATTTAATAACCAAATATTTACCTGCTAGTCTTACAACATATTCATTCATAAAACAACCATTTAATTTATTATTTTTCCGTTATATCTACGTGCTATGCATATACAGCGCTGGCTATTTCTAAACTTTAAAGCTGTCTATAAGTAATGTATTTTATCAAGCAGCGATGTCATATCGCGGATCACGAATAACCGACGCAATCTCCCGAATGCAGTCGTGCGGCGCTGGTGAGATGCAATTGAATACTAGGAGTTGTCGTTGTAGCAGTTAGCTTAGTATGCTCGTAACAGCAGTGATACCATTTTTGTTGACGTTACTCAAGCGCCTTTTACTTTGAGAGTTTTCTTTTTCGGAATTTATAAATTTAATTTACAACATTATTTTCTCTGTATTTACATTATTACTTTGGAAATCTATTAAATTAAATTCATTGTTTTGGTTTCTTTGTCAAAAGTTTATAATAGAATGATTTTCACTACCGAGGAAAGGGCCCAGATAATTAAATGGTATTACTCTGGTAGGACAGCAGAAAAGTGGTCGATCGCTTTATACATTGCCCGCTATTATTAAACGCATTGAAAGCGTGTGCCTCTAAATATAGTATTTTCCATTTTTGGTTTCCTTGTGCTACAATATTATTTAATCTTGAAACGTTTTAAAACACTATGAAAAGATTAATCAGAAATGCAATCGCAATTTATTTGCGTAATATCTCACATTTTTTACGTTATTGATACGCTATGCGTTTTCTTCGACAAGCACGCAACCTCCATACAACGCTTGTTGGATACTGGCCTCATGCGCTGTACTAGCAGTTCATATATACATATGTATAAGTATAACGGTTGTGACAACTATGTCGATATTTTACATTGCTAGTAGGATTGAAGCCCTGTCGTGACCAGCAGTGTATGTACATCCAGCTGACACATTCGAAATCACTTAACGATGTAGGATTCAAATTTATGACCAGAAACAAATATGCTGCCAGCGAAATTTCTCAATTGTCCGTGTGGTAATAGATCGCGAACATTTCGAACACGACTCCCAATTGTCCTTCAGTAAATACCATCGTGGAGTATTTAAGGCGAACCGTAAAATATTTTCGGTGCAACTCTCCATTCACAGACACCCACTTAACGATCAATAGTTCGGTTTCTTTCATCTGTCCGAGCGGTATTTATCACCGAAAGTCAACAAATTGCCACACAAAATGAGAGGCAACGATTGGCGTAGGCGTTCTGTTGAGAAAACTATTCTGCGCGCTACTTCCACGCTGGTGCGCGAGATGAACAGGTGTCAGGTGCGATATGGATGCGGACGATGTAGAGGATATACATACATGCATGAAATATGCGTCAAGCCGTTACAAAACTTTCATGAATTAATTCACTTACATATATAACCGAGGAATTCGAGACGATTTCATGAATGAGTGAACATACATTGTAAATAACATCCTTTGATTTCAGGAAATTCATTCGAATGTAAATTGTAATGGTATGTGTAACATATTATTTATGCAATGTAATAGCATATATATATATATAATTTAGTTTAGTTGTTTCAGTTTTCTGATATTGCGATTGTACTAGATATAATTAACTGATGAAACAGCAGAATTCGGGCTCCACTTGCATTAAAGGTGATAAATACACAGATTTATGCTTATAGTTTACGTTTCGGCATTTATTCACTCCTTCCTCAGAACATAAGCTTGACTGTTATTTGCTAGCCATATAGATTCTAATCATCTCATCTTACAATACTTGTGATATTTGCTTTTGTTGTTTAATTAATAATAAAGCAGAAAATTAAAATTTAAAATTAAAAAAAAACAAACTAATTTTGGACGACCGCATTTAAAATTACAAGTTAAAATTGTTCTAACGAACAAGACGACACTTCACAACCTTGCGTTCTCCAAGGTTGAAAGGTGAAACCTTTCGTTTGCACCTTCATCAGCTAGGAAAGAGGTGGAAGTTAAGCAAATGGGTCCCAAATATATTGTCATATGATAACAGATTAAGTCGTCTTGCCAGTTGTTCGGCAAACATTTCACGCAACGATAATGAACCAATTCTTTATCGGTTGTTAATCTGCGACGAAATTCGTTTTATTGGTTATCTCATACTGATTCAATACAACACACTCCCAACGCTTCCTTGCACCAAAACAAAATTTTATTGTATGTGAAAAACAAAAGGGAATTGTCCGTAGTGACTTTCTGGAAAGAGATCAAACCATCACTGCTAACTTGTATTCTGAACAGCTGAACAGGGAATATAATTTAAGATTAAATTTTTTTAGTGCAACTCCCTGTATATTATTTAATGTTTTGAATAATATGTAGTTTAAAAGCCCTAAGACACTATTTCTTTAAAACGAATAATTAAAAATAAAGTTAGGAGGGATTTTATTATAATAGAGGCATACAGTTTTCTTGCATTAAAGATCGCAGTAGGTTTGCCTTGATCCAAGCGAAAACAAGCAATGCAATTCTACAAAAGTGTCAAAACTATTATTAGCTGGTTTAACGGCTTTGTTAATCCTTACTTTGTGGAGCCATTAATTAGTGAATTTATTATTATTATGTTCCGTATTTTATTATTATTATTATTATTATTATTATAGTTATTTATTAACCAGTTATTTCATTTTTTATTTAATTCCCTGTAACGTCTTATACTCCTATAGAGAAATGTGATGTCTTGAGGCATATTCTACTTACAAAAGACACTGTGACAGAGTCTAGCAGCGTTACAGTCAAATGTTTCTCAACAGAGCACTGTCGGATAGACGATACTTTTGCGACTGTTACCAATATTTAGCCAACAAAAAAACACATTAAAAACGAAATCTGCCAGAAAGGGTGTTATTATTAGTGAAACAATAGCTTAATTTATCCCACTCATCCCACTAATTCAATTCGACTAATAGCTACTGAATTTGAAATTAGTTTATTGCAGGCACTGTACATGTAATTCTGGAAAAAAGAACGTAAGTATCTCAAGTATCAATCCATGCAGACTTTCCTAGAAACAGATTTTGAACGCAGAATGACATTTTGTTTGTCAAAAACTTCGCAAATGATGTATGTATATCATTATATGTATATATATATATACATATAATGATATAATGACATACATTTATTATTATTTATATATATATATATATATATATATATATATATATAAATATATATTAAATGCGAATTCAAACTATAGAAATCTTCGAATGTTTATGCAAACGAAACTAGACGTACATGCAAAATAAATATATTATCTATGCAGTACGTGTAGTTTCGGTTACGATCGAAGATTTGTTGAGCATCGATTCGCATTTAATTTGAAAAAGATGGTACAAATATATTCCATTGAATGACGGGACTTATTTTTCAAATTGCGGGATGCATGATATAAAGAAAATATTATTGAAGCAATGTAGACCCTCTAGTTGTAATGCCTCGTCATCCGCGTCTCAGTTTTAACGTTTGGTGTGGTATTTATTGAAATACAATTATTGGACCATATTTCTATCAATACTAGCTTACAACAGAACCGTATATTGTAATTTTGGAAACTGTTATGGCAGAGTTTTTAGATAATTTAAATGGAAGAAGAGGCATATTCCTATTTTCAACAAGATGGAGCTCATGCATATAATTCGTCTCGTACGGCACTGGTATTGACCAAGACTTGTATTAATAGATGGATTGGTAGACTAATGGTCCAATTAATTGAATTGCACGATCTCCCGATATATCACCACTGGATCTCTTTCTTTGATATTCCCAAAGAAAAGAGGATTCTGAGTAGGCAACGATATGGAAATGTCAAAGAACTCTAAACTCTATTAGGGAAGGCTTGGAAAATATAGACCATCCTGTTATTCATCAATCTGTAAGATCTGTTATAAAGAAGTGCAGAAAGTGTATGGGAGAAAATGCAGATATGTGACACCTGTTGCAAGCAATTTTATTTGCGTAATAAATTCCATACAACCCCTTTTTTATGCAAGACATGTATCCCATGTATTAAACTAAAATTCTTCTTTTACTAATCGCACGTATGTTTTGTATAACAATGGTTAACAAGATTTTTGTCCCAAGCATAAAAATGCCTGATTCCAATATAATTTTGCATGCTGAAATCAATTATGTGTTCAGAATTTCTCCATCACCCTTAGTTTTTATGTTCCAGAACATTCGCTTATCCACCTAAAATATGCATGCATAGATATGTAGTATAAGAGAACATGTCTTGACTTATTTCAGTTGTAGGCTAGAGCTCGGAACTGATCAAGCAGCATGCAATGGTTAATGTTTGAACGTGTCTTGACGTGTAAAGACCTGCAGTTCCATTCTTAGAAAGCATATCTTGTTATTTCAGTTATCGGCTAGAGCTCAGTCAATGAACATATACGTTGACGTAGTTAACGTTTTAAAGAGTTTGCGTTGTGGTACGTTCAAGCTATTGTAGTGAAACCGCGAACATTTGATCACCTGTAAAAATGCCAAGGAAATGTGTAAACCACCCTAACTCTTTTTGCTACGTTTGCGCCGAATTGACATTTAAATATCAAAAATTATCATTCAAATCTCTACTTAAAAAGTGCTATGAGCAGTATTTCAAATGTAAAGTAGGTGATGAAGACAAAAGCTGGCCTCCCCATATTTGCTGTGTTATGTATGTCAGACTTCTTACAGCGTGGGCAAAACGTAAACCAGATATGCCTTTTGTTATTCCTATGATTTGGGAGGAACCATCAGATCATATTACCCATTGCTATTTTTTGTCTTACAAATATAAGTGGTATGACTTCTAAATCAATACATACTGTAAAATATCCTAATATTCCATCTGCACCGAGACCAGTACCTTACAGTCCGGAATTACGTATGCCAAAACCTCCACAAAACATGACACTAAGTCATGTTGACGATACCAAGGCAAATGAAGCCCTGCTATGTTGGCAGACTATTGCTGGACGCTGAAGAATGATGTTTCTGATGCAAAGTACAGCCGAATGTCATATATCAGCACATTTCCAAGTAAATATATCACTTTGTATGTCATTTTTCATGATTTATGTACATATTATCTCACAAAATTTCATTATTTTGTCACTCTGAAATCCTACCTGATATACTTCTATTCATCAATACGGTGATAGATTCAGAGATCCTAAACTAAATTTTACTTAATATTGATTGATATAATGCGGTTATAATTCTTGGAATTTCCTAAAGTATAGACGATACAGTATTCTCCAACACGTTGGAAAACAGTATAATATGTGATATAAGATCCTTAATAGATTATTTCCTTAGAATACATATACCAACAACCATTTAATCAACTAAGTATTTACAAATTATCGTTTATAGTTTCTATTAAACGTTTCATTTTTCCCGATACCCACTCAGCTCTCGTCAAGTGGTAGTGAACGAATGTACCTGCGACTTGTGTGTAGTTTAAAAGGAGGCATGCTATCCCCTCATCTTATTTTATTGGGAAGACAACAGTTCTCAGACTTCATGTCTTCCCAACAAAATAAGATGAGTACATACGTAAATTATTTGTAATTACTTAAATTGTCACTATCAAGTTTTATCATTCTATTCCATGGTGAGCATGAATGTCAATACAAAAGAAACAAAGAACAAATTTATGCAAATTTAAATCCTTTAATATTATTCTGAATAATTGCGTAATCATATTTTTATCCGTGTAAGCACATTAATGAAGTTGGCGAGATGAAGGATGTTATACAAGATTGGATTCTATAACGGACTAAATATGCAATTAGTTTTTCATCTGCATAGAACATACGTGTACATACGTGTAGTGGATTTATTTTGTATTATTTTACAGTAGCGAATTTCAGCCTCATGTGTTTAATCCTCGTAAACGTGTACTATTAGGTAAGTCCTATTTAATAATGGGTAATATAGTAGCAAGATCGATTTTATAGGCGTCTTTTATTTTGGTATTTATTTTAATAAAGAAAAACTATAGACTGCAAGCCTTTTAATATTAACATTCCTCTTGCTTTTTGTGGATTAATATCGGAATTGATACAGCTTAAGCGGACGCTATTGCTAATGAGTATTTCAGCGGTTGCACGGCTAATTCCAGTATAATTATTTACTGCCAATATCTAACGAAATTCTAATAAAAGGTATTTGAATTTATGATGGATTATGTTTTTTACTTATAATTTAAAACTAAAACTATCTTTCAGTATTGTACAAATTAAAGGATAAATTAATGCAACTAAATAACAATTATGCTTATTATTATATTATATACAATAACTTTCTGCATTATTACATTATATGCAGAAGTGAAATATTAAAACGGAAGGGAGGTTTTGCTGGGTAATTAACACACATAATCGGTTAAATTGTAATTGGAAAGTTTAGTTATTTGCAAAGATTAAGACTAAGGCCTAAGTGTACACTGCTTTGCAGAAGCAATGTCTCCCCCATTAACGCAAAAATATCAACATACTCTCCCAACAGCACGGCTTCTAGCTCGGGCGTCTTCGGTTAGAGATACGGATCTCCTTGCTCGAAGTAGTAGGCATTCTCGTGGTCGACGATGAGCGAGAAATACACAAAATCCAAGTGTGTGTGTATTATTATCGTATTTGTCAAGTAAAACACATGCCACAAGAAAAACTTTAACGATAGCGCTGGGTAACCCTACACTAAGAAGTTCTTCAACCAAAGCACATAACAGTTAAAATCCGAATCAGTTTCGCCTCAGTCGGCAAAGGACACACTATCCAAACATACATACACTGCTGGCTACGACAGAGCTTGAATCCTACTAGCAATGTAAAATATCGACATAGTTGCCACACCGTTATACTTATACATATGTATATATGAACTGCTAGTACGGCGCATGTGGCCAGTATCCAACAAACGTTGTATGGAGGCTGCGTGCTTGTCGAAGAAATCGCAAGGCGTATCAATAACGTGAAAAATGCGAGATATTACGCAAATAAATTGCGATTGCATTTTTAATTAATCTTTGCGTAGTGATTTAAAACGTTTCAAGATTTAATAATATTGTAGCACAAGGAAACCAAAAATTGACAATACTATATTTAGAGACAGCAATGCAATAGGCACACACTATTAATGCGCAACATCAAACTAAAAATTTGATAATAGCGGACAATGTATAAAATAGGAAAGGTATTCCTATTGAAGTTGAAATATTATCGTAAATAGGATACCAGGACACATTCGACATTGAAGTGAATGAAAAACTAATATAACGAATAAACACACTGTTATGAATAAACATACTGTTATCAAGTCGAATGATTCGGTTATTGGACTTGATAATGGGAATCCACGTATTCCCGAAACACGTGTCGTCCCGAATTAATCAATACCTTGTGCGGGAGGAGTA
>JARFOC010000394.1:484347-554926 GCA_031763485.1 Osmoderma eremita | reverse complement strand
ACTGTATTTAGTTACCAGATTCCTCTCCCTTTGTTTACAAATTACATTATAAATGATTACTGGATGTTAGGCATGTTAGGATGTTATCGTATTTGTATTTTATTATTTCACACATACACAGGTAATACTAATTCAAACCGAAATTATTAATAATCATTTTTTGTATTATTGATTCGAAGCGAAGTCACATTCATCATCCACATCCATAGCATTTGTAATAATAGTTATATGTTAGCTTTTAAAATGAAGTTTATTAGATAAATAGTATAAATCTTGTCTGTTTGTTGTCATTCTTCAATTTAACAACATAGAAAAAATATTCAACTACGTAGGAGAATTAAGAAAAAAAGAAAAATAAAATGTTAAGTTACAAAAGAGCAGTAATTGTGAAATTGCAGAAAAGAGTTCTGTCATTACAAAAAGTAATATTTAAATTACAGTAAATAAATATGTTGTCTGCGGCTGGAATCAATTATTTAGATGAGGTGCAAAAAGCTTTTATACCCAACAAATACAAGACGAACTAATAAGAGAAAGATTAAACAAACTTGTATTATTTAGTCATCAATAAAGAAACGTAATAGAACATAATGTCTATTTACTAAACCTACGAAAATATGAAATGAAGTAAAACTTAAATGTAAACAGAGCTACAAACTTCTTGGTAATAAGTAATGACAATTTTTACTAGTTGGTAAAAAATATTTATTTAATGTACATTTTCCGTGCACAAGCACGCATCATCTTACCACTAACAGCTTTTTGACAAAATTACAAAAATGTAACAAACACTTCCCCTTTTTAACTGTGCCTACTTTTTAAAAATACATGCGTGTTTTGAAAAGAAAATACATGGTCTTAACAGAAGTAAAACAGCAGTTTACTGGTAGCATCAGCCTATTCATTTCAATCAGTGCATTAAATTAAATATTCTTCAATTTTGAAACATATTGTATTTTCACCGTTACGTCTCTGTTTTACCTTGAAATTGTTTTAGTACGGACCTGTCATACGTCAAAATTGCGGCTCCTATGCGATCCGAAGATCGCGCGTCCTTAAGCTCATTCTATATATTATACTTGGCTATGTGTGATACCGGGAACGTATAAAGACAAACAATTTTTATTTCATAACCTATCGGCCCTACAAAAATAAAAACAATTAGAATCTCCACCTAGGTATGGATAATATAATTTATGGTTTCCGATAATTGTTATTTCCTCCATAACAATTCGTCCAATTAAATCCTCTCACGTTTTACAACATACCCTAATTATAATTTCTCCTTGACAATAATTGCCATTATCAATCATTCCTTTTCTATTTAAACTAATACGGAATCGAATTCGATACTCAGTGGTATGCGAAGACAACGAAATGGATGTCTTGACGTCTTGAGATAACATCAAATTTCGGATATAATTAATCCGCGTAATTGATAACGCACTCTGATATATCGGTCAAGCATCGACTCTCTTATTGTGGCAAAGAGAGACGGATGATCGTAGAAGCGAGAACGGCGGTAGGGAACGGCATTTTTTCGCCGTGGGTGCCTTCGTGGCCTGTGTTGTTCACGCCTGTATTTACGATTCGAAGATAATCGTTAACATCTGTAATTTGCCCGGGCGACCACACGAACTTTATGATAACACGTTGTTGTCTAAAGTACGGTCATGAGCAACAGAAATACCCGCCGTACACATGAATTATATTAAAATGAATAAGGTTAAATAGAACGATTTATACTTTGTATCACTCGGCCTTGGTTCTTGAATTACGGCAAGAGGAAATTGCTCACGCCGCCCATTCAATTCGTAAAAGATTAAGAAAGGTATTACTTTCAGTTCGGATTGAACTGAGTTATTCGTGTTGTTTTTCTTGTTGTTGTAATTATTACTGAATGATATTTCCTTCACGTAGGCATACAGTCTTGGTCATATGTACAGGATCTTCTCCAACTTGTTTTATTTATAAACTAGTAAGCTCAAACAGAATACTTTGTGGAATACAAATTTTTATATTTAAAATTAATTTTGATTTTGTCTTCAGTTTAATAAATTTAATATTGAATTACATGTGCAATCAGAAAGAATATATTTAAGAGGTCGACTCTCCGTTCAATACCTAACTGCAGTTGTAAAGCACTACAATCTATGTATACTACATACACAGTGTTAGAAAGGAATCTTGGAAACAGTTAAAAGCAGTTCTTCTCTATATTAGACATATTTACAATAATAACAAATACTCTTTTGTCAATAAGGTATATTTTCACGATAATTTATTATGATACATTAGGGTAGGTATTAATAAGGATGAAGAAGTGGAAGCCCATCAAAATGCCCTCAAGGGAAGTAACGGCAAAGACTTCGATATGTAATGTATATGCTTAATATTGCCTTGAAAATTTCAAGTCAGTCTCAATAAAACGGCTTCCAAGTTGATTAGCGTTAAGGTAGTAACAATATGGACGATCGGGAAGGGCATGCAATCATCCCAAATTCCATATATATCCATTAAAAGTGAATACCTCAAATAACGTTCGATCAGTTAGACGAAGCCCATAAAAATTCAAATAGAAGGCATATGCATTCGTTCTTTTTTAAGAATTGGATAATACATATATGTATGCACATAAAATGCTAAATTTAATGTCCACTGGATTTTAATAATAATAATTTTAATAAATTTGGATTCTTTTTATAATGATATAAGCAAAAATTGTAACCTATTAGAATAATATCGAAAAGCCTAAAGATGAATTGAAAATATAATTCAGAAATGTTACTTTCACAATGTGTACAAATAATTTTGATTAATGCATAAAATTTGCAAATACCTTAGGGTACCCCTGTGTCGGTGTGCGTTTGTATACCACCCCTATCTATCTTCTTATATCGCTGCCTCTCGTTAAACTGCTCCAATCCTTCTTTTCCAACCACTTTCTTACCAAATCACTTTCCCCTTTTCACTCGTTATATCACTATTCTACCTTAAACAGCCCATAAACCTTTTCTTTGACCGTTTTACTTCTCTCACTTGACTTCTACAATCTTTCTATTTGTTTATTCTTTTTTAATTCGTTGCTCCCGTTACCATCTCAAATATCCCTGTCATCATTACCACGGCAATCTATTATTATGTACTGTACCGCGCCGTAACTGGTGTGTCGACGGTTCCCAAACTATACTAGCAGCATACAGCCTTTCTGGACTCTATGGTGGCAACCTGAGCTCGGTTAATTTCACTGACGCGTCGTTCTTAGTCTAGTGGACCCGCGGTGTGGTGTGTGTAATATCTCCAAAACCCTTCTGTTGTGTGGTGTTGTGTGATGTGTAATTGTTTATGTTAATTTACAAGATATAAAAACAAGAAAGTATTCTTTGATTTAGTAACATTTTTTATGCCCATTAGTTATCGTTCGCTGGACCCTTACCCTTACTTCCCACAAAACAGAGACCGTCTTTTCCGGTTGAGTCCCGGATATTAATGGAAACCCTAATATTAAATTCAAATACCAATCGTCTAGGTGGCAATCGTGCGCATATTTAATTAACTCTGATAATAAACAACTTGATGGTAGCGACAACGTCCCTGGCACGCGAACCTAATATGATAATATGTTAACGTTACAAATATAAATATATTATATTTATAAGGCTGCTTTGTGTCAGATACTAACCAATTAGCAGATTCATTGTGGATATAGGATAGATCTTTGATGATTCTTGAAAAAGTCCATAGGAAACAATTAATGACAAGTGCCACTTCACAACAACTGCTTACACAATTTACTATTATATCTTTCATCCAAAATAATTCAATAATAGAGAAACTTCTAATAACAACGTTTGTTTTTCTACTACTATATATTCTGTTTATGTTATGATGCACTTACCTACATTTTAAAGAAATACCTAGAAATCTGTAATTGTTTAGTTCCCAATGCCATTAAAGTCACATTATATGGTTCCGGTATTAGCGGGAAATCAATTGCTTTTACAGTTGTATTGATGTTGTGATCTACTTTAACAAAATGATATTGACCCACAACTTGCATCTAATCTATTTCCTGGCAAAAATATGCAAGTGAATCATTTACTGCCTAACCGTTTCATAGCGGTTAAAAATAACCCGGATATTATTTCTTCATACATGTATTAATACCAATACTAGATATTTCCTCTGTACTAGATTTAAAAGCTTTTTCGTACCATTACAATTTGTAGTTTAATTAAAGTGGGGTTTGTTTGTTTATTTAATACTAATTTCATATGTCAGTAATTACTACAATAGATGTAGCAGAAATATGTGAATGTTCAAACTTGCCTATGCCACTGTGACCTTACTTTACCCTATCATTACTTGAACAAACCATAACACAATGATTTTTAATTAATTTGTAATATGATGTTTAGATTTAGACCTCATTTTATTCAGAAAAATAAGAGAACTAAACCAATCACATACATTAATTTCGTATTATTTCACTTGAATGAGTGAAATGGGAAAGAATATATATTCCAAGGATTTACGGTATGCAAATATATTATGTATAATACCAATTTTCTTTTGTTCTTTCTACTGAAGGTGGCATATTAGTTTGCAGCGTGCTGCTATATGGTGCCAGTAGTTTTTGTGATCCTTGATCCTGCTAGCTAGCTCAGGACCAATGAAGTTCGGTCGGCATACGTGCCTTTCCAGCTATTATACTAGGATTAAGGATTATCTGCATTGCTCCTTATATTATTTAATTATTTAATATTTCATGTATGTAAATAGAAACCTGAATAATTATATTTGAAATCTCTAGTACCAAGAAGGCAGGAAATTTAGGATTAGTGGGTAAACATTCCAATATTATTTAATTCCAAACCTGAATCATTAATAGTTTCTATTGTGAGATTCGAAGAATTATAAGTAATAGCATTATACCAATTAATGTTAAGTGAAATTTAGTTCTCGGAAACTTGTGTCTATCACGGTATTGTTTGAATAAGTATTATCATAATTACTTGCCCGGTTACCTGACAAGGGTATAAATTGTGGTAATATTTCAAATATCAACAGTTCCATATATAAGTTCCACCCGAGCGAACGATCCGGTCTAACAGTCAATCATACAAAGCATCGCCGTGCGATCATCATTAGTTAAAATAGTACACATGTGCAAATAAAAGTAATCAGAAAGAATGGATAACTATATGTTAGTGTAGTGGTTAGTTTAGAAAAATAAATTAAGTGATTGTTACTCCATTATTTTTATTCACCCAAAAGAAGTGAAAACTCCAGCCACAAAATCGTAGAGCTTAATTATGTTATAGATGGTTAAAGTTACAGATGATTAGGGTTACGGGTGATTAAGGTTACAAACCGTTAGGGTTACAGATGGTTACGGGTGGTTAAGGTTTAAATTTTTTTGGGTTGGAGATGGTTAAGATTACGAATCGTTAAGGTTAGAGATGGTTAAGTTAGCGGGTGATTAGGGTTGCAGACGGTTAAGGTTACAAATGGGTACGGTTACAGCCGGTTAAAGTTACGAGTAGTTAAGGTTACAGATGGTTAAGGTTACAAACGGTTAAGGTTACAGGTGGTTGAGGTCTCACAGACAGTTCGATACCAGCTTGGAAGTTGTCCGATAGGATGTTAATACTTGACTGTCTGTGAGAATCTAAAACAATTTGCTTTTTATCATATGCTGTAGACATTTCGTAACACAGACGTATGTGGCACAGATTTTAATCTGAAGCAGAGAGGCATGCCTCCCAATTGGTATGCGCAGCCTCTGCTCCGGACTCTTCCCGCACACCCCGCTTCTGAACATCTCGTCGGTTTTGAACTGTCTGTGTAGCAAATATGAGTCTGTTGTGACATTCTTTTCAACCTTTATCTCTGTCCTCACCAATCTGTCATGATATCCAAGGGTGTGTTGCAGGGATCATCGAATCGCGGCTTGTATTTTATAAGGGATTTGCAATAATCCTGGTATACCCTACGTTCTTCCTCGGTTTCCAATTATCATACCACTTTAGCATATTCTCCTGTTCTTGCCTACGCTCTGATATAAATATCGGGAGGTGTTAGATTTAGCATGGCCTCTACGATCGTAGTAACTATGCTTCGATTTGCACCTGTAATAATACACAGGTACGCCAGTGTCAGAACTCTTGAAAGTGGACTCTCGTTTGTCTCTGATTTATCTTTGGCTAACAAATTAGCCAATCATAGGTTCTCCACCGTAGGTAAGGATGTTTTGATGAAGTTCTACTATTCAAACCACAGTTTCTCATTGTTTTATACTACAAAAAGAAGGGAAACAATATTAAAGTCAATATAAAAGCAGTATAAATTTGAAAGAATGAAATAATACCTAATTATTTTACTTCTCATGATATATAACATTTACGAAAGTGTATCGTATGTTTCCTGTTGAATATGAAATACACAAACCTGTACGCTAGTATCACTGATGAAAATTAAGTTAATAACACACAAGTATGCAAGTTCTAGGGCAGTCGTAGACGCATCAAATACCTGTATTTTGCTTACCAGCAAGTAGTGGGGAAACTTGAACACGGCTTCATTGCCATCTATCCATTTTTCTCGTCTTCAAATCCTATGTGTCACTTATTAATGCAGCGATCATGTTTACATACTTCCAGAAGATGACAGACAACATCTTTAAGATCGGTTAATTACTCAATCTGTTGTCACAAACGTGTTGTCGCCGTCACAGTAGATAACAATTTATTGTTTGAAATACGCTGCGTCTATCAATTAAATATTCTACTAGTGAGAGCTAAAGTACAACTAGCACAGATAAGAAGAAAACAACTCCACGTATGGAATAGGTATGTTAGTATCTCTTTAAAGTTAAACAATCACCATGTCATGTTTTATTACACGCGGATTTCGTTCCGTGTAATCTCCAGCTGCACACAAAGCGGATGTTTATCTTATTATTAGGTTTGTATGTGAGAGTTACACTTCATTTGTGACATACAATGGGTAGGCGTACAATTCTCCGTAGAATACCCACTACGAAATAGGAAATCAATTATTTCGACACAGATTAATATCGCGTGCCATTCTTTTGTGTGTAAACCAAAATTGGTCTAATTGCGTGCTGACAAATTTGGTACATCAATGACAAATGACAGAACATGGACTTATCGCACCGTTCGACGAAACGTTCTGTTCTTGTTACTTGCATAACTATATCGAAATGCTGGCATTCCTAACAAGGCAGGTATTTGTTATCTGGTTTAAGATTAGTATGTGACCGTACGAGAAAGTACTTAAACACTTCTAGATGTCCTACAAACTAACAACTTGCAGTTAGTAACCTTTTATTAATTTATCCTTGTCTGAATTCTGAAATTTGAGACGGTTTTACATAAAATAAAACTGAAGATATTATGTTAATGCAATAACCTTCCGCTTTGCACCAAGAGCATCCAGCTATTCTCACTATCAGAAACTATAGAAACTATTAGTTGCTGCTATTGAAGAAGCCGATACAGATATATTTCTCCTGATTAATAGTTTTATTGATTCAAAAACATGTGATACTAGACATAAATATGGTATTGAGATTAAAGTAGTTACAACATTATTATAGAATACCATCTTAGTATTGTTCAGATCAACTAGTTACGGCATTTTTGAGGAATTTCTAGGAAATCCCTGAATTCTTATAGCTACCCAATGTGTCTGTAGTGATCAAGAAGCCATGATATTTAAATTTTATAAACACAGGTTTTACAGTTCTATGTAAATGCATTTATTTCAAGACTTAAAGATACCATTTTATCATCTAAATTAACAATATTATTTGCTAGAATGATTTTTTTAAGGAATCTACATGCCAAATGCCATTCTCAGCAGTAACGCTAAAGTGTTTAGCATAACAATAAAGCGGAAAAAGATTGCTTACCATAATTGTCGTTGTCAAATGTGTGCGAACAACAAAAAGCGCTGTGGAAAGAACTACGTAATATTAATACTGAGACGAAAGAAGAGTTTTGATCTCCCTGTTCATATGCAGAATTTGAATAACACGAATGCATTCTTTTCGGCACCAGTTAGTAGACCATTAAATCAGTCAGATAAATGTATGCACGAGCATCCATTTCAAGCGACCGAGGTGGAAGGAGTTATCTAAAACCCGGCGGATGACATCATTTTCCCAATCCAGATAGTTTTGATAACTTTAACTTCAGAGAACTAGATTTGAGTGTTGCATACATGCCCTTAATTCCACCAAATCTAATACTACTGGAAGAGATAACATAAGTCCGCAACTGCTCAAAATTTATGTATCTTACCTGGAGGATTATATACTTCACATATTTAATTTTTATATTGAGCATTCGGTGTATCCTAGTATCTGGAAACCTGCATTATTTACTCCTGTCGCTAAAACTGAAGCAGCTGAAGATTAAGTTCAAGACCTAAGGCCAATAGGCATGTTACCTGTCCTAAGCAAGATATAGGAACGATGACTGCTTTGTAGCTCCACCAATTAATTGTTGAATAAGACGTGTTACCGGTGTATCAGTCGGATTTCCAAGTTGTGTCACCGAACTTACTAATATTACCGATGATATTATTACGCAATCAGACATTGAAAAGGTAAAAAAAAAAATTACCGAATACGGTACTGGTACGAATACTAATTCGTTATTCCGCCGCTGACTATTGTTACGGCACAGATGGCGTCCAAATATAGCTTACAAAGATCAAATGTGCCGACAGTGAGTGAGAATTCTGATTGTTAGACGTTCTGCGCCAACATTATAAACCAATAGTTTGGTACAATCCAGGAGGTGTTTAGGGAACAAGTAAGGAATGCGTGCCTATATACTTTTTAATTTTTTTAAAGTGTAGATAACCTAACAAGAAACAACTTTTCTTGATATGAAAATTGGCATACGGATACAGGAGGGTACCAATTAAACAAAATATACATACATACTTTTTCGGTTTTAGATACATTATAATGGTATTTTTCCATAAAGATGTTGTTTATAATACTTTTTTGATGTTTGTAACACTTACTAATAATATATAATATATTTTGACAAAATACGCAATACACGTATTCTTTACTCTAGCCCTGCTTATTTCATTATACCTTATTTATTATTTATTCTGCTTTAATAAACATTCCTCGTTAATATAACCGATCTCACTGAAAATTATAACTAGGTACCAACATATACAGGGAGGTCGATTTTTCATTCTGTGTGAATCAAAGTATTAAAATAATCTGATACAATATTTTGTGGTCTTTTCAGTCACTGGGTGTCCAATTTTAGAAAATCATCTTAAAGTGAACATCCTGTATTTTTCTACATATTTAGATAGGTTATCAAATTCAGAACGCAACGACACTTTCATTTCTTCGTCTTGGGCAACAAGAAACGGTATTATAGCAACAAAAAACAAACTACATAAGCAGGCCATAAATTTATTGTACAAACAGAAACACAAAAAATCAAAAAGTATCCCACTGCCGAAATTGTTAAAAATGTCCACCATTTTTGGTGATGCACATCTGAGCTATGCACAGTAAATTATGTGGACATTTCACATTTCCAAAGCCTACTTATGTAATTTTCGTTTTCTTTTATTATTATGTTATTTATTCCCTAAAGAGAAGAAATAAAAGCGTGGCTGCATTCAGAATTTAATTAATTCATTAAACAGGCTGTTCACGGTATTGTGATTTTATTTTCAAGGGGTGATTAAACATCTTAAAATAAGGTCAGTAACGTAAAAATATCTTAACAAAGATACATAATAAGAGATATTCATGTAAAAAAAATTGTAGTTTTTATATTTTTAAGTGGTGATTAAGCATATTGATTTAAACAATTTTTTTTATGTTTTTTCATGGAATCCGTTTTGTTGAAAGTCTCGCTCGAATTATCCATGAATTGGCATAATTTGCTAGGCCTTGGTCTTGCCGTCGAATTCTCGCCGCAACTGACTCAACGCGGTTATGAAGATCATCTAAATCAATTATGTCGTTGGTGTATACCAAGGACTTCATAACACCCCGTAAGTAAAAATCAAGGGTGTTAAGGTCGGGTAACCGAGGAGGCCACGGCATAGAACCACCTCGACTTATTTTCAAGCACATTATCTAAATCTTGGCGAACTAAACGATTAAAATGCGGCTTACGCCATCGTGAAGAAACCACATTTGTCGACGTACATTCAAAGGAACTTCTTCCAATAGTTCCATCAAATGATTTTGCAAAAATACGAGATAATCATATTCATTCATTCGATTTGCCAACAAAAATGGGCCAATAAGTTGTCCGTTGACCAGTCCGGCCCGAACTTTTATTTGTGTCGAAGAGCATGTGGATTTTCCACAGCCGAAATATGAGTATTACCACAGTTATTTATGCCGTTACGTGTAAACGTTGTTTCATCAGTCGCCAATACAATGAAGAAAAGTTTGGAATTTTCTACATGTTTTGTAGAAACCATCGGCAAAACTGTAAACTTAAAGGATGATCTTCAAATTGTAATACCACGTCAAACCAGCAATTCAGTAATGAAACACATTGAGAGATGGGTAAGGCTATCGTTTACATTTACTTTGCACAAGTTGTTGATCAATCGTTTTAGCGTTAAAAACCTTTATAACGCTAAACCTACCCTAAACCGTAAACCACCTTATGGTGGTTAATCACCACTTAAAAATAAAATAAGAATAAAAACTACAAATTTCGTTTTTACATTAATATCTCTCTTATTATTTTTGTTAAGATATTTTTACATTAATGCCCTTATTTTATGTAGATATTTAACCACCCCTTGAAAAATAAAATCACAAGACCGTAAACACCCTGTATATGCAGAAAAATACATGTTGTTCAATTTAAGAAAACCAAACTGTCATTGGCGCCTCCCTTTTTTGAATGTACAGCAACCTATCTTACCCGACTGGAAATAGCACAAAATATTGTATCAGACTTGTCTCTAAATTTTTTAAATATTTTAATTTCTACGGAAATAATAAGTGCACAATGAAAACTCAACCCGCCTGTATATAAGTACTTACCATAGTATCTTCTCCTAACTTGTCACTGACACAGGAAAATGGCGTAGCTAATTATTTACTATTATTTTGCCCTTTGCATTTGCATGTTCGAAACATTAATTGCCAAATTAGTCAATCTACGGTGCAGGAGGAGTGATCCAATACAGTGAGTTTATTATGTTGCTCCACAGCCCCTGCAATCTTTACTCCTTTTTTTAAGCATCCCGCGTTACTTTACATTAAATGTTACAAGTGAAAAGAAACAAATTAGACGACCAACCAGAGCGATTTAAGTACCTTGGACGTAATTTTATCACAAATCACACGGATGCAAGATGTTATTTAGTTCTTCCTTTCATTAATGAGATCGAAGTTTGATATATGTGCATACATACACACTTGTCTCTATACGCACATATGTATGCGGCAGTATTAGAGCAGCAATTTATGACTATCGATACATTTCTATAAATGCTAATGCATATAGGACTACTAGCTATTCTCTACATGTAGTCGGCCTCTATATTCTTCTTCTTCAGCTTCATCGGTAATTTCCAACAGTGCTTTAGGTAGGCAGCCAATGCTGTTACTAGAAATAAGCGAACCTGTATTCAGATACAGATTCGCTTACTTACCGCTTACAGTTTCAGAATTGCTTTGACTAAAATGCAAATGTGTTATTAAACTAGTGGACGTGTTAATATTAGTTCTACATTTTCTTTGTATAGTGGTATTTATCTTTAAAAGCAACAGACGGAATCGCATGTAGAGAGAGATCTAAATAACTAATAGATGCAGCTTGCGTCTAGGATTACGATCCGTCAAGTTCTGCCCACGACTCTGTCCAGTTAGTTATATGGCAGAATATTATGTATGATGGCGTCTCGATACTCACTAAACAAAGTGTGCTTAGGCTTTATCTTTGAAATGTTAGTAATTGTAAAAATGTATATATAAATGCATGTGCTAATAATAATTTCATCTGACGGTTTCTCTCTTTCTTTCTGAGGTTTGCGTTAGAATTTAATTAGATGATTTGTATTCTTTTTGAAACCTATCAGTAATAGGAAGTTACGAGGTAATTTTTATTATCACAATAGAATTGTGCTCGTCCACACCACTTTTGCGGAGTGTTATAAGCAAAAATATTTTAAATTGTCCATTTTATGGAACTTTTACACGAAATAAGTTCTGTAATATAATGGAATATGGCAGTAATCAAGATCCTTGTTTTGATGAGCCCGATTTCAAGAGCTATTGGAATATAATTTCTATGATTGCAAACGGAAATGAAAATAAACCCAAACAGACTGAGGTTTTTAAATATTGAACAAAACATCCGTATGGCCATACAGGAATTGTTTTCATCATCGATAATCACCATCGATGACTCTGATTGCATTAAATCCGTTATTTTGTTAGAGATCGCATCAATGTAAGTTTCTTTTAAGACAACGTCCATGTTCATGCGACATTTTTCCAACGAGCATTTATTTGCCTCAAAACACTCCAAATATATACTAATTCAGGTGTACGAATCTTTAAAATGAACCACACTTTTTAGATTTAGTACCATGTGGACACTACAGCGTCATTTTCTCTGCATATCTTTCTAACGATCGAATGTTTTACTCGCTCAAATGTCAGGAGAGTTGAAACTGTCAGCGGAAACACGAACAATGGATTCGCGTTCATGTGGTAGAATTATTCCAATCACTGATAGTGTCAATTTGCATTTTCATGCACGGCACTGTCTACGCACCGAAATGCATCGGAAACCGCCCGGAAACCGCGCGCTATTGGTATTTTCACCGGGGCTTTGAACTGACCATTTCCATCATATACTCGTACCCTACCTAATATGAATTATCATTGCACAACTAGGATCGATATTTGTAAATACTATATACAGTTCACAGATGAACAAATATGTAATTGCACTTTTAACTTTAAGCCTCAACCGTTACGGTAAAAAAATCTGTACATAATGGCTGCAGTGCGATCTATGGGACCACTAAGCAATTGTGTATTTTTTGGTAAAGATTGCAAGGACTGTGAGGCAGCACAATAAACACACTGTGAGGATTACTCCTCACGCACAAAGTATTAGTTAATTCGGGACGATACGTGGATTCCTATTATCAAGTCGAATAACCGAATTTTTTTTTTACTACAATAGGTAATGTACTTTGCTTTCCTATTTTGTAATAGTATATGCGAAGGGTGCCAGCAGTGATCTAGTAGTTAGACTACTGCTAGGGGATGCGCCACAAATTCAGATCTTAGAGCATGCGCTTGGCGGGTGGCTTACTCAGTCACTTAAAATAATTGAGGAACAGCGTTCTGTCGAACAAGGAGTAGTAATGCGACTTTTTAAAGCTTCCTACAGACGATACGCCAAACGTTTACGAACGTTGGGCATATGCATGTCTCCCACACCGTGTGTACAGTCAACAGGACGAATGTTCACGAAAGCTTGTGTTCCTACACGTTCGTCTCGTAGACAATAAATATTCTACACATCAAAGGGACAGACAAACGTTCGCTCTGCAGTGCCTGCCACACCGCTCCGTATCCAGAAATGGTGCGCGACAGTCGGGAAGTGAGGGCGAAGATTACGGAAACCCCGAACTTTTCCGTAATTTTCGTTCCAAACGAATTCAGGCAGTGTAGAGCCCCACCATTACATGCTAACAATAAATTAAACACCAAACAAAGAACACACTGTTCGGATTACTCCTCCCGCACAAAGTATTAATTAATTCGGGACGACACGTATTCCCGAAACACGTGTCGTCCCGAATTAATTAATATTTTGTGCAGGAGGAGTAATCCGAACAGTGTGTTTATTGTAGTGCCCCACAGTCCTTGCAATCTTTACCAATCAAAGAAACAATTCATCTCCAAATATACATAATCAATATCATACACCAAAATGTTAACATACTACCTCGTGAGGTACCAAAAGGGGTAAAATTTGTCTACCCATTTAGCAAAAACTACTCCTTCGGAAAGATCTAGCACCATTCATTTTAATAAGTTTAAGAAAATTATTCTCATATGCCTTACATTGCATACAATGTATACAATAAACTCTCACTACATAGCGATTTCGTAGACCGCACATTACGATTGCACGCGCAAAAAAAAATCTCCTTGTTTTGTTTATTCGTTAAAATTTCTCTAGACAACAAGGCTTACCCTTATCACCCACTATTCCCTCACCAACAAATTTTGATTAGTGCCCTAAACAGAAGTCATAGTTCAACATACTAGGGCTGAGAATTGCGGGACTAATTGTACTCGCGGAACGCAGTGAAGCTACTTTATTAAGAGTACCGAGACACGGCTGTGTCTTTTATGAGCATAGATGTCTTTATTGTTATAAATGAAAAATGGCTTGTCTATGAAGATAATAAACTGAAGAAACAAGGAATAACTGTACCTAGTCAAATCCAGCACCAAAATTTTAATTAAACAAATTATTTTTACTATGTTAAAACATCATGTTCTCCGTCGCAAATTTAAAAAAATAACCGAAGGTTTGGGCTAAAGTAATATCCATAAAAAATAACTACAATGCTAACTGTGTGAAATTGAATGTAAGTAATCCATGAAATAATACTAAATTATATTTCAAACGTAATTGAATATGTCTTATCAATATTGGTATTTGTGCCGGCTTTCTTTTTATTCTTGTTATTTAACAACAATATAGTACTATCTAGAAAAAATATATTACTATTTAATCCCCAATGAAATATTTCCCATGTGCAGAAAGCACATCAGGATTTAAATATTAACGCATTCATTAATTTCTCAAATTTGAATTTTATCTGCAAGGTTAACATTATAAAAACTATTGCAAACTAATAGAGAAATAAATAAAGATTAGACACTACCTTCTTTGGATGAATTATTCATTAATGCATAACACTATTGGAGGCAATCCTAATCGTGCATTTAGAGGTGCTATAAACTGACTCAAGACTTTTATTAATGCTTTAGCTACATAATAAAATCATTTCTAATCCTTCACTGGATCAATTCCAGTTCACTACTAATAATAAATAAGACTGGTTAGCCATAGTATTTGATATATAATCCCATGCATCACGATAATTCTGTAACTGAGGACGCTTAAACATAAATTATGGCCAATAAATTCACAATTTCTCTGTCGTTTGTAAAATAGCTGCCGAAATAACTATGAATACATAAGCAATGGCTTTTTCATCAAACTGAATTTGTCATTTTTCTTGTTTGCAGTCCTATCTTTATGCATGGGCTAGCTGGGCTAGAGCCCAGGGCCCCGCGATCAATGGGGCTCGATTACAATTACAAGGTTTACAAGCAGGTTGCTGGTTTAGTCTGAGCTAATCTGTGAAAAAATGTTTTGTCTGTTTTGCATGGCAACGCATTCGAAATTATTCGCTTCTCCTATTAAATTGTTTACTGTTAGGATATGATAAATTCGTTGCTTATTCAACTAGACCGTTAATTAGGGATCGATTGTGTGGCAGCGACGAATTTTCTAAAATCTATTACAATGACATTAGCGCAAAAGAGTTAGAGATGGAATGCACCAAACAGAATATTTGAGAGTAGTCCGAAATCGTCAGAGTGAGGAGGCTATGGATGCTTCGGAATTATATCATCTTTTAAAGGAAAATAATATTCAACGCACTTTTCCGAATATTGAAAAAGCAACTAGAATATTTTTATGCATGATGGTCACTGACTGTAGTGTTCCTTCTCAAAACTGAAAAGGATCAACAGTGAATTGAGCAGTACAATTCTTCAGAAAAGATGGAAGAGTTCGTCGGTGATGTCCATTGACGAAAGAAATAGACTTTGAAGATGCCATTCGTGATTTTGCCGCTCGCAGTCTAGGAGTGCCTCTTGTGTCGGTATAAATTTTGTTAATGTGTTGGTATTTGTTTGTAAATTTTCAAAAATAAATTATACCGGCGCCAATGTTGTTGGCTCCTATTAATATCGATTTTAAATTTTTCGCGAAAGGGGCCCATGCATCCCAGTACCCCCATTTGACCTAAGACGCCCCTGCTTGTTTGAAATTCCAAACCTTCATTTAACTCCAAGTAAACCATGAACAATGCATGTAAACTTATTGTTAGATATGCAAGGGAGAGATTATAAATGGATTATAAATAAATAATAATAATACTGGTATATTCAAATCTTAAGAGTTTTAACAGTTTAACATTTCTTAACACTTAAATAACTTAAATAATATAAATACAATATTAAGGTACCCAAGGAACACAAAATAGTTAATAAATAAATGTTTAATTTTGGTTTATATCACTAGTAAATTGTGGTTGATGTCAACCTCTGATAAAAGGTAAAATGTTCGGAGGACAATGGTTGAAATGCACTTTACGATATACCAATTACTAACGTCTGCAATCTCTGGTTAATAGTCGTTGAGAAGACACTGCCATACATTGAACGAATACCAGATTCAATGCTGAAATATCGTGTAATAGATGCAGAGCATTACCGCTTACCAAACACTGTATCGGATTACTCCTCACTCGCAATAGGTTGTTGTAATGTGCTGAATTAATTTATATATATATATATATATATATATATATATTGCCCCTAATCCTTACAATCTTTATTTGCGAAAAAGGTTTAATAGTTTCATCTGTACTACTTCTCTTTAGAATATTGAGTGTTGGAATGTTTAAAGACGAAAATGATGGTGAATATATTATTTATTTTTACTAGAAAGTACAAATTTATTAGTTTGAAAACGGTATTTGGCCTGTGTCAGTCAATCGTGACAGATCCATCTAATGGCCTTATCAGTTGCTACTCTCTATATAGCCATCGCTTTCTTGTTGGTTGCAAAGCACAAATTGCCAGGATCTGTCAAACACAAGACAATATACTATACTATTAGGGTTGCCAGCCAAGAACAAATTTAATATCCAAAACTTTCAACTCTTCAGGTTAATGGTATGTATTTTTAGTTCAATATAAAGATAATTTTGTTAAGGCAAAAGTGGGAACAAATAATACATACACGTAAGTATAATTGACATATCATTATATTTCACTATTAGAACTGTTAAGATGTATTATTGGACCTTTTCTACATAAATTCGTTGGTGTTTATGTTATTCACTTGAATCAACAGTACGCGGCTATGCGGACGAAACTTAACGTAACTCACCGGTCCTTAATAATAATAACTTTAAATATAGACATGTTTGTAGTTTTAAAGTATGCAAGCCTGTAAGAAGATGAATGACCGGCGCATATGGGTATAAACTCCAATAATTCCTGTACTAATTAAATATGGGTTAATTATAATATAAAAAAAGGCAATTATTCCAATCAGGCACGTGTCACGAGCCACAAGAAAATAGTGGTACAAAACGAAAATCAATACGCCAACACAATCCGTCAATAAACACAAGCAAAGATGATCACATAATGTCACTTTATATTAACCGGATAATCTTATTGGTGCACCTAACAACGGAGAAACAGGAGTGGTCCCGACGCATAATTAAAAGGGATTGCTGTTGATGATATATGGTTTAATTTAAAGATATAGCTAACCTTTAAATTTTGTATATCATATACCTACTTAATTTACATAATTTGTTTTGCCGAAAGTTGACATAGAAAGTGCGTGGGCCCTCGTGATTTTTTTTTCATTTATATTATCCACCAGTATACATAGGTAGTACATGCTCCAAACTTTTGTTCACATTATCTTGATTTTTGGTATACAGTACACGACGCATTAGTGGCGCATAAGTGTAGCGAAGCTCGATATATCCGTTATTATATAAGATATTAACAAAATATTTACGAGAATTGTGGGCACTCTTATACTTAACATTTTAAAATTATTTTGATATATACAGAATGTTTCATCTCACCAGTGTGAATCAAGCATACGTTTTCTTAAATGGAACACCCTGCATATTATTTCAGATTTAGATTAAACTCATTTCTCACACATCCAATGCACAATTTTATTCAACTATACAGGCTATTTCAGAAGTTACGGTAAATTTTATATGAAAGTCATTGTGAGTTCAAGGTCTTGCATACTGCAAACGACACACTCTGAATTTTTTTTACACGCATAGATTTTGATATTCGGCCAGTTTTATAGCAAAGTGACTTTTTTTCGAAATTGCTACAACTGAATACAGGGCGAGTCAAAACTAACATACGTTATTTTTTCAGTTATTTTAAATGGATCTGCCTCTATTTTATATTATAAAAAAAAAGAATAGTTTAGGTACTTTCAATTTTACTATACACTCACTACATCTAAAGTCATTAATTTCTAAGTTATTTTAAAGTCTTTTTATAAAAGTGAGATTTTGTGAAATTATTTTAATATAACGAGTTAATCCTGGAAAAATATAGAGTAAATCGAGGAGAGATGACGCATTAGGTGAGATGGCGCAGTGACTGTTTCTCTGTACCTACTGGTTATACGACAAACCTGGCGTCACTGTTCCGTGTAATTTGAACTACCGACACGTTGTGTGTGTTAGCAGTTTACTATGAATTGGTGAAGTTGTCGTATTTGTATAAATTTATTATAAATATCTCGAAAACGTTTTGCATCATACAAAACCGAACAGAATAATACCTGTATTCTAGGACGTATTTTTTATTGTTTCATTGAGCTTTTGTTATAGCTAACAAACGTTTAATACTTTCTAACCTCATTTAGGTTTACAAATATCTGATGCGCCGTCTCTCCTTGTAGAGTAAGGTGAGATGATGCATTCATATATAAGGAGAGTTGACGTACTGATGTCAATTAATCATAAAATTGCATTTTGTCTGGGTAATGTTTAATATTAGATAATATATCTTCTTTAGGCATGCCGACAGAATATAAAAGAAAGGGAAGTGCTACAAGGTGAGGAGGTGAGGAGGTGAATGGACAATAGAGCATTTGTCTGCAGCAATTGCTGCTGTGTATAGGAGCGATATGGGAATCCGCGAAGCCGGTCGAGTATTTGGTATTCCCGAAGGCACTTTACGACTTCGAAAAAAAGCAGGGACCTCCAAACTAAAAAGCTTGGGCCGTCATCTACATTAGGAATTGAAAACGAGGCTAAAATTGTGGTTCACATAAAAAAATTACAAAAGTACGGATTTGCACCGACACGTCCTGTGTAAAATCAATGGCTTTTGAGCTTGCACAGACCTTGACATTACCACACAAGTTCAATAGCGAATCTCGTAAGGCTGACTATTCATGGCTCTATTCTTTTTTGAGGAGATATGAAGAACTTACCATACGAAAATCTGAAGGAGTTTCTGCCGCCCGATCTTTAGCAATGACAAAAGAAAATGTTGTTTCCTATTTTTCACTCTTAGAACATACGTTGACTGAAAACAAACTGATGAACGAGGCTGAATGCATTTTCAATATCGACGAGACAGGACTCCAGTTGAACAATCGTCCAGAACATGTTGTAGCTGTCAAAGGCTCTAAAAATATCGCGTCAGCTATATCTTCTGAAAAGGGGGAAACGATTTCTGTTATTGTCTGCTGCAATGGTGAAGGGGCTTACATTCCGCCAACTTGCATTTTCAAAGGAAAAAATACAAAACCTGAATATGAAGATGGAATGTCTCCGGGGTCCACAGTTTATATGTCACAAAAATCTGCACATGTAAACAATGAAATATTCTTTCCTTGGCTGAGAGAGCAATTTGTACATCGGAAACCGGCAGGAAAAGTATTGCTGCTACTAGATGGACAGACTTCCCACTGCAATAGCGTTGAAATGCTGGAATATGCATCTAAAAATGGCATTATTTAATTTGTTTGTCGAGTCAACTCAGTATAGCCCTTGGATAGAGGATTCTTTACTTGCAATTTGTTTTTGAGGGCAAATTCAGGAAGACGCATAACCAGGCTTCAGTTTGAACAATTACTAGCAACCGCGTGGGAAAAATCTGCCACAATAAACAACGCAGTGTCTTCGTTTAAAGCAACAGGCATAATCCCGTTTGATCCCCTGTTATTCCTGATTATGCGTATCTAACAGAGGAGGAACCACATACACATTCGCGATTTCGTCATGAATCTCAGCCCAACACTGATATAAGCAACATCTTAGATGATCCCACAATTAGGAATCGGGCAATCCCACCACAGCCTAGTTGTTCACATTCAACAAAACAAGCACGTACTCCTGAAAAACTGTTGGATGAAATATCTCCGGTGCCAGTTACACGTGCCATAGAAACTACAAGGAAACGTAGCAAACAAGTTGCTTCTGTTTTAACGAGCTGTGAACATATCTCGGAAAGGAAAAATAAAGTAGCGTTAAAAAAGGAAGAGGCCAAGCAATCAAAAGATGCTAAAAAGAAATTAATAGCTGGAAAACAAAAGAAGAAACAAAAACGCGTTTATGAATCTTCAGACGATACTGAGAATTGCACTGATATTAGTTATGATGATTCTTCAAGCTGCGAAGATGAATAACACCTTTGTGTAGGATGTAGGGAAGTCTACAACAAAACAAAGAAGTTGGAAGATTGGATTCAGTGCATAACATGTCACCGGTGGTTACACGAGGGCTGCACCAAGTTTAGAGATTTCTGTAATTTCTGTGGAAGGAAGTCAAAGCAGCAAAATAAGCAATTTAAGGCATGATTTCAAATATCTGTTTTAGTTTAGAATGTAATTTTTGTTTGTTTGTTTAACAATAACAAATCGCTTTTTTTAAACAAAATATTTGTATATGTAGCAGTAATGTGGTATATTAACATAAATTCAAATGAGGTTTATTGCTTACTGTGCGAGTTAGTGTCATAAGAAGAAATGCGCCGTCTCACCTAATACGCTGCGTTATCTCTCCTATATACAAAGGTGAGATGGCGTACGATTTATAAAAACAAAAACAATTATTTTTGTTGATATTAATATGTTTATTCTTATTTACAGAGTACGATAACTTAATAAAGGGGTTTTTAAACAGTCTGGATTTATTTCCATTATTTTTGGTACCAAAATAAGTGTGCAAATGTAATTTCCAAAAACATGCGTCATCTTTCCACGATTTACCCTATTCCATCACGCAAAAGTATATTTTTGCTTGATACGAATGAGTCGAGAACAATATAATTGTGACTTTAGTTCAAACTGTTTAGTATATCACATACGTACTTTGCACGTCTAAAAATATCTAAGTTGACAACAAAAGTTTATTAAATGTACCATAATTAAAAAATTACCAAAATATGATTTAACACATGTTTATTAAACTATAATGCAAATTTCTTTGTTGCTGGGTAGTCACCAGGCGTTAAGGGTATTAATTCGCTTGTCAGTATACATTATCGATGATACACGATGACCAAAATACAAAGGATACTAAGAGCTTTCTTTATGCACAATAGTGAAAGTTTAGAGAACTACTGGTATTTAAAGCATATTATTTGATAGGTTGTCGTTGGTTGAGAAGCCAAGGTCTAATATTTTGCTTCACTTCTTGCATAGATTAAAGATTTTTTACTATAGACGGCAATTCGAAAGGTGAAATCGTATGCTTACACATGTATTCTTCTTCCATACTTCTTTGTGTGTCGTGGAACTTCCAGCTCTCCTGCCTCGATTTTGCGGCATAAAAATGGGATAGTGTCTATTCACTACAAGGAAATCCGTTTTTAAGAGTTTCTAATGATAAATCATTTATTGTTCTCAAATTAAATCTTGTTGAATTCGTATAATAATGTAAACAAATATTCACGCGTAGAACTCGCAAGATTCACGGCTTTATTTCTGTCATATATATAAGTGAACACGTGATTCTCCTTTTTTTACCTGCTACCCAAGGTATTTTGCGTAGAAATCCTGTTAGGATTCTATCCATAAACATCTAATGAATTGAACGTTTGCAGCACTGCGGTTAGTTAATTATTATCCTCTAAAAACAATATTTTAATTCAATTAAGTATTTAAACAGGCAGATTGCGATCTCTTGTGGCAACACGAATATGTATGCAACTCTTGCATTTTACATATACAGGTATGCACGACACCTTCTGTAGATAATATCATTATAAAAATATATCTCAGATCATTTAATTATAAATACACTGTGTACCTGTACTTCTTCTAAAATACCAACACAAAGTTCAGTAAAACAAACAATACCAAACCCCAAAAATTGTAATCTTATATCTTTAAAATATCTATTACATTGTATCAATTAACGACTATTTAAAAAAAATAGTACATTTACATAAGAAAGTCTGTATATCTAAAAAAAATCATGTTAGAATCTAATTTCCACGTCACATAAATGTCATAACCAATTTAACATTCGTTAGTGCCAATAAACGTCTCAGATAAATGGGTTTCTTTCTCGTAATAACCCTATATTTTATGTTGAAGAATCCAACAGAAAACTTGATCGTAGTATAACGCGCTACCCCTTAGACAGGCTGACCTTGAAGTAAAGTATAGTTTACCCCGGGTCTGTTACTAGACCAAGACCAGACAACCTCCCACTGGTATTCCTCTCTAGAATTAGATACTTTTACAATGATGGTATACGTATAATGACAGACTTTATTTTAAGCCAATTACACGTTGCAGACAATGTAAAGGAAGCTAGTTGTATTGTATTAGAGATATGTATGCCGTCTATCAAAATAGCTGGTTAGGCTGTGAAGGATTCTCTTTATTTGGTGAAATGTTTAACTTTGATATTAATACAGGTGTCACCGAAATCTTTGATTAGAGGTCTATTTTAAACACAAGAAAAATGAGTTTTATAGAATTCAGGAGACAACCACTACCGATGCCTGTATTGTTTATTGATTTATTACAAAAAATAATATTAAAAATATAGGAATAACTTAGGAATTAATACAAACATTTAAAAATAGAAGTTGGATATACCTACCTAAAGCTATTCCCAGAGTAGATACTTCTGTAGCATTGTAGCAAACTACTTAGATCATCAATTAATTATATACAGCATGTTAATTTTATAAGTATTTACACAGAACGATGCAAAGAAATAATCAAAGCTGATTTGGAAAAGTTTATATTCCTATATTATATGATGCAACTATAATTACCGTAATGCACTTACTATTGTCATAAATCTTTTCGCGAAAGACTATTAATTGCCTACAGCCATAAATGGAAAATTCAATTATGTCCAATTCAATATTCATTCAGTTTCATGAAATCTCAATTAAAATAATTACAGGCCGATTAACACTTATGTTATAATGCCGACTCATAAACTGACACAATGAATATGATATAAATGAAATTTGTTTAATTGCATGTACTAGGTATATTGTAAAGGTGGTTCTGAAAGATCTCTGCGAAATATGTTTCACAGTATGCATTTTTCTATTATTTTCAAAAGTTGAATTCTGTGATGGGAAACTATGCAAAAAGATACAGACGAGATTCGGCAGGCCCTTAGACACGTTTTCCCTCAAGTACTTCGTCGTAATACAGTCTCGAGTGTTATGCATACGCTCTTGAAAATGTCAAGTGACGAAAAGTCTGAGGTCAGACCCTTTGAATGTGCTATCAAGATGCGCAAAAAATATGCCCTCACCTGGGGCAGACTCCTCAACTAAAGGATAGAGAAAATAAAATATTAAGATGAAAGTGCAAAAGCTTAATAACCACGTTCATTGCGAGAGTGAAGGGTTATATTGTTGGGAAATTACGTATTCACGTACCTATTGCGAACGCCAGAGTGAAAAAACGTATAGCAAACTTCATATCAATTGAGGACAAAATCTGTTATTATTTCACATATAAAAATGTATTAATAAATCTTGTATATGACATGATTTACGTGCGTACTTAAATAGAGTGATTTTCAATACAATATACTGCCTCCAAAGGGGCAATATATTGTTAGCGTGTACAGTAGCTTTAAAAAGTAAATCCAAGACAAACCTCTTTAATGAGTGAAGAATTCTAGATACGTATTTCGGCAATTAAGTTTCCATACTCAATAGAACCTACCTAGGAAAACAAATGTTAGACGTAGTATCTAGAAGATATGCTCTGCGCCAGATACCCACTGGAATAAATTCAACATTTAACATAGTTAAATGTTATCTCATGTCCTATACAAGAAAGAGTACACCGTCTTTACTTACACAATAAAAATCAAATTTTGTCTAAAGTCAAGACTATTAAGGAGTTCGAGGTAGCTTTTGATTCGACCTGTCTTTTTTCACCCATACAGAAATAGTTTGTTCGTCTGCCACAAAAATGCTGGGATTTCTTATGAGAATTTCGCGACTTTTTAATGATGTCGTATTACCTGAAACACTTTTTTGTTTTCTTTTGTTATTAGTAAGTTGGGATATGCTTGTGTTACTTGGTATCACTTTCATGCATCTCAACAACTTCCTATAGAGCGTATTCAGTGTCGCTTGTCCTAGAAAATGAATGGAGTCTATCCAAACTGGGATGTATCCTGCCATGACCTGCTTTCAAGGCATCAAATGACGTCTTTAAGGCACCGACGCGATCTCCATAGCGCTCGACTACTATATAAGCTTCTTAGCAACAAAGTTGATTGTCCTTACCTCCTATCAACTGTGTGTTTCAATGTTCCTCGGTTCGTATACCGTCAGAGGTCTGCTTTCAGTATCCCACAACAACAAGGACTAACCTACTGCTTCGAATACCAGTCTGCCACATGACACGCAATACTACTTTGTTTTATGAAGACGTTCTCACCGACATTGTCAAGCAATAAATTATGGTAATACGATGATTGATGATGATGATGATGGTGTTTTCACCATCATCATCATCATCAATGGAATGGAAACATGGAATAATTCTAAATAGATAATTTAGAAACATATTTGGAAAAATATGTGTCTAAATTCTTAGTAGAAATGCTTGCTGTTTTTACTATAACTTTCTATTTGACATTAAAACAAAATTTATTAAATCACAGTAAAATTAGTATTGAATTCCAGCACAGAATTTGATATTGTACACTATATCTAGCACACTGGATTCCGCCTTATATATAGCAATAAATTAAGTAAGTTTCAATATATTTATACTGAATTTTACTATAAATTTCTTTGTTTGTAGTTAACCTAAAAAATATCATCACGCTTGGCCCAGCACTTTAAACTAACAGTTTGCTGCAATCGAAGAGGTCCTTAGTTTCATACCTAGTATACTTAACTTATTATTTATCATACTCCTCGACCAATCCCACTGAAATGTACAACCAGGCGCTAACATATACCATGCTCTTTTTATAACGTTACACATACGGGTTTCCTACAGGTAACGTTAAGCGACACAATAGGCAACCAGTTATATGTTAACGCGTCGTCTGTGTAGAGATTAATTATCTCTGGCTAATACATTTTAAACTACTCTAATTTATTTTTTCTAACGAAAAATTTCCAGCACACCATGAAAATTTTAATTATACTACGACACTGTTAACACTTATTACAAAAGTATAGTGGAATTTGGCACGGAAATATTATTTGTTTTGGCAAAACTAAGCTATGAAGAATTTGCTTGTTTTTAACAAAAAAAAGTGCAAATTTTGAATGTTGGATGAAGAAATTATTTTATTGTAATTGTTAATTAAGGCAAACAAAACAAAGTAAATGTAGCTTCGTCAGTAATAAGTGTTTTATTCAAAACTTCTACGTTTTCATTTAACAAATTAAGCATTGTTTCGATTGCTTTATTCGGTTTATTTTATCTTCCTCGAAAAGCTCTTGATGATTTGTATTTTGTATGGCTTATAATTCTTTCAGGGTTTTGTATATCGAACTGTATGATACTTCATAATGTTTGTCTATATCTAAAAGCGATCCTACATACCGTTCCTCTACATAACTTAGGAAATTCAGATTGGCGTGCTCTGTTGTAACGTGATTGGTTTTATTTATTTTTCTGAGGGAATACAACTATCTGCTTTGAATTTGTTAAAAATATTGAGCAGTTTTCGCACATGCCTTTAGGATAATTGACTGAAAACATGTTCCAAACACGTCTTAAATTATTATTCTTCTGGTACCATGTTACCATTGCCACCTTTCATCCTTGTATTATCTGTTCATAATTTAAATAAATTTTCTACTTTTCAATAAAATGTATTTAATAATAATTTAATTGGTGATTTATGTAACTTATTAAATTAATAAAGAAATATTTGACACAGAGAATTGTTGTTTTCTGCACTAACGACGCGTTGCCCACCATGTCGCTTACCTACATATGTGTAATGTTACAATAAAAGCCCTGTATAAGTGGTTACCTTGGTGTTTTTCTATAACCTCTCACTGACACAACAAATTGGCGTAAAGTACTCGCCAAATAGGATGGATCTTGCGCAAATATCATTCTGAATAGGGTTAGTGTAATGATATGAGAGAAAAAGCGATAAAAAATAAGACCGTCTAATAAGCATAGGGTTCCGTCGTCTTGTTTATTTACATTCTGTATTACATTGTTATTTACTTCTGTCGCTCATGTTTTCCTTTATTTTCTTGTATTTAATTTCCCGTTGTTTATCACCACAGCTTTTTGGAACGCTACTTCTAAACGGTTTGTAGTGTTGCGAGGTAATATTATTGAAATCGAATGTATAAGGCATTATACAACCAATTTTGGATGCAAAAGTAAAAACTCTAACCTATAAGTAAATTGTAAACAAACTATTTGACGTTTAAGGTCAAAGATAAATTAAGGGTAATTCACCATATGATAAAGGTCGTGTAGTAATTAACATATCATGAAACATAATACGGAAATTATATATTATCGTACGTGCAAATAATAAATGCTTCCACTCGAACATTTAAAATCAAAAATTTGTCTTTTCATTAAAAATTATCTAGCATGATTCTTAACATTTGAATTTGCCTTTATAGTGCTATATTTATTTCAAAAAAGAATTCTGCCAATAGCCGGGCACGCACGTTCAAATTTATTTGACGAATAGTAGTTCGTGACGTAAACACTTTCGCGCAGCTTAGGACCATCCGATTTGGCGAGTACTTTACCTAATTGGCTAAATTTGTACCAACATATTATGCTAAATATTATATATTTTAAATATTATATATAATAAATGTTATATATTATACCGCCAATAATTGAATGTTTCCTTCGTGAATCTTGAGATTACACTTTTTATCATTATAAAAAAAATATTAATATTGTACTAAAGGGGTAATGTATACGTTTAATAAATAACGTAGGTATGTATATGCGTTTAACGTCTGGGATTAGCATGAATACTCATCCAACAACATTAACTTCTTTAAGTTGTGCTTATGAAATTTATCTCTCTAGGCAATTCAATACTTTAAAGATGTAGATAACGGAAAATGCAAAGGCGGCGGATTTGGTAATCCTAGCGGCATTTTAACGCAATAGGGCCCTCGTTAGAGCTTGACATATTATTAGAAGATGAACAAACCGATAAAGAAAAAAATATACGCGTATACATTGGTATAATAATAAAGTATCAGTGGCATTGATGTTCTCCGAATTTTAATTTACGTTTATTGCAGTCGTACTAAGCACCCATTCATTTTTTAATATATATTTGTCAAAGTAATGATAAATTAGATTTGTTTAATTAAATCGTGTAACTCAAGATAATGTGAAATTTAATACCATTTATTATACAAACGCAACAGTCTGAGTAATGATCACAATTTACGCAATGGCTACACAAAAGAAACGATAAGTATGAACTATGCAGTTATAAACGACGTTTGACCTCACATAAGTTAAATTTTTTTTCCAATTCATTTCATTCATTTTTTTTTCTATGTCTTATTAGTTAAGGTGTATATCAATGAACTTAACATCAATCAAGACCCATTTCATAAAGCTGAGATCAATTTAAGTAAGCTTAATAACCAAGCATTTCGCTTTTGAAAATAATTAATACTAAACTACACAAACGTATGGCGAAAAATTCTTCATTAGAAAGCATACAGCATCGCCAGCGGTATCAGTCAAAAATGTATGTTAAAGTTTCTGCAAAAGAAATGAATATCATAATAACTTTTTGATTTAATGAATTCATACATCCGCTTCCTGGTATGTTCTTACGTCATTGACAACTTCCCTCAATTGCTCTCTATCTCTTAATAATGAACTCCAATTCTTTATGTTCTTCTTTTTCAGGTCTTTCTCCACTTGTTCCTTCCATTTTACCTTAGGTCTTCCTCTTGGCCTACTTTTAACGGGATTCCATTCTGTTACACTTCTTATCGCCACTTTCTCCTCTCTTCTAAATACATGTCCATACCATTGATTTCTATTGCCTTTGTAAGTTCTGACAATATTTTCTACTTTCATTAGCGTTTCAATTTCGTGATTCATAAGTAACCTGTATTCATCCGCACCAACCTTTTTTAATCCTGTTATACATCTTACAATTTTTCTTTCAAATACTTTTAGTTGTTCTTCTTCTTTTAACGTCAAACTTGCTGTTTCTGCTGCCTAAGTTACGACAGGTCCAACCATTGTTTTATAGATTTTTATTTTTGTATTTATACTAAGTTTCTTGTACTTCAATAGATTTCTCTTACTGTAAAAAGCCTTATTCCTTAATTGGATTTTTCTCTTAATATCTAATCTTCCGTTGGTTTTGCTTATTAGTGTTCCTAGATATATTAAAGATTCTACCTCTAGGAATTCATGATTTTCTGTTTTTAAACTATGTACTTAAAGGTTTGTGTCTATTCCTGTTGCAATACACTGTTTATATACATATACAAATAAGATTTCGATTATGTATTAATTTAAACATTAAATCGTTTACGCACAAAAATATATGCAACGATAAAATTAATTGTCTCCGGGCGGAGAACTACTTAGCCCCGTTTCAATTGCCCAACTACGTGCCGGGGACATCCGAACGCTCCCTTGGTATATGGCGAACGGGGCTGCCGACATCGTAGCACCATATATGTGCCTCGTACGATGAGCGTGTACCGTTTTAGAAAACGGCACTGTGTTGTATTACGCAAATGCAATATGAATACGATTAGAAGAATTTTTAAGAATCCCTTTTTCAGGACTGAGTTTTGAAGAAAAAATTAAACTAAATCACTGGAGCGGCCTAAGGTTACAATAACTACAACAAAATACAATTACAATAATAACAAATCAAAATAGAAAAAGCAAAAACGATTCTAATAAAGACAATTTAATAACAAAATTTATGAAGGTGTTTCGTAGATATGTCGTTGTGGAAAAATTGATTATTTTGTTTTCCATGCCTTTTGTTTAAAGGAACTCCAAAAGCGTAACAAGTATGGGGCATTTGCAGGAGTATATTACAATGAAAATAAAAGACATATCATGAACGTTTTTAATCTTATGAATACCAATCGGGTTGAACATTGCCACTCTGGTTGATAGCGCTTTTAGACAGTTGATTTAGAAGCATAATAAGCAGGTAGAGCAAAATAGATGTATTTTGTCAAATATTATTGATTGTATAAAATTTTGTTTGCAAATAGAAAAGGATTTGGTTCAAGATGGTATTAAAAACTTTCATTTTAAAGTTATAGACAAGTACGTGATTTACAACCAGTGACTTTATTTTCCGCAATTAATAAAATTGAGGTAAGAATTCCTCATTAATCTAGTTTTGTGCAACCCTTACACCGAAAAACTCCCGAGCCGCTATCGACTCTGAAACGCGAGATATTAAGAGTGCCTCTGTATGATGCGAATGTTATTTTATGATATTTTGTACGATATATTGCAGTGTTACAAAATTAACTTTCATATAGCACTAACCTTGAAACACGTTAATGTCAGAATGTGACATTACCGCACATATGCTTTAAAATACTGGTATGACAGCTGAGTTCGTTTGTTACATCTAATGGCAACTTGAACTTGAATATAACTCGAAATACTACATATACAATACTACATATATCGGAGTTGATAGGTTTAATTTAAAAATATTGAAATCTTGACATTGGATACGAATTTAGAATTTTGAAAAACGGTTACTATGTAATAGAACTACAAGAATTTTGCCAATATTTCAAAATTAACCCTATCAATACCTTAAATACTTTGTTGTGTGTATGTGTATCGTGTTCCAACCCTTTTCTCTCTTCAATCATCCTACACCCCTCTCCTCTTACTGCAACCTCCGGTATCTCTCTCCCCTTAACTCCAACCTCCAGTATCCTTTTCCTCTATTTTTGTGGATCGTGCAATTCACTACTTAATATAGTTTAAATTATATATTTTTGAGCGTACGTGCCGTGCCGGTTGTTGGCAGAAATCTTTTTAAGATTTTTTAAATTTGTAGATAGTTTAAATTGATCGCTAGTTATTCCCGCTTGACGCGTACAAAATTCCAACTTGACGTTTTTGTTTATTTTCCTTTTTCGTCGTCTAGTAACGCACCTAGTTACTTGCACGATGTTTACATGTTTTGGTCGTCTACCATCAGTGTCAACCTCGACTGATGAAAACTGTACTGGTGGTTATTTTCTACTAATTTCATACTACAACGGTTTGTGAAATAATAAACTAAACAAACTAATAAAAAATGGTCAACTCTGTATGCTTACGTACAGAGATTGGTAGACTGGTAGAGATCGACGTGGTTATAGGATACCATGATTTTGGTGGTGTCATAGCAGCCGCCTGCTATAATATAAGTTACTTGGATAGGTGGGAATGTTAATACGTAAATTTAACGAATATTAACCATATTTGGATCAATATGCAAATAAAATGATGGTTAACCGTTTTAGTGCCAGGGGTTTTTAAAAATCCATGTGGAAATGTGCCATAAAGCGCGGTAGCGCTGGTCTTTTTTTCGTCGAAATATGCCGCTTCAAATTGATAGGCAATTTTTAAACACTGTTACGATTAATTGAAAGAAAATTTGTAATTACGAGAGGAAACTCGCGACAAGATACATGCTGAATCGAGCGCGTTACGAATTGACGATCGTAAATAAAAATAGCGACATGATTCACGACAGTACGCGAACAGCGCGATCGCGCTGCGTGGCACTAAAACGGTTAATCGGTATACAACATCTTTGGAAAAATTGCTCATCGGTATTGGATTTGCAATATTCTATTCGTAGGAAAAGATGCGATTACAAGCACTGATATTGCTAAATTTGTTTCCACTAACACGGAGATTGAAGAATACCTAAAATATCACTTAGATTTAAAGGTGTAATAATCTTATTTTTAGATTTAACAAGGGTTCCTGTGGTCTCTAATACTCGAAGCGCATTTTGTATTTTTCCAATGCTTGGTGTATAAATCGCGAGTAATCTTTGCCGAATTGCCAGCATTATATAGTTTTACTATTTATATTTTCTCTTCAGCAGTATAGTAGTCCGTTATTAAGTATAAACATACACGCTCCCATAGAAACTACAAGTAACCAACAGGCCAAACCTATTCTATGCTGCTCTCACTTCTCCAGTGCACGTGGGTATACGAAGTACATCAGCAACCATAACTCTTATTTTTGCTTTCCTTAACTAACAAGGCCCTTATGTCTATCTCATGTTATTCCACAGTAACTCCTATAGCCAGCTGGCTTCCATCCTCGTGGCAGTAGTTATTGAATACAGCGACACTCGGAGCGGTAAATATTCCTTCCGTAATATGTAAGTACCTATTGCCAGCTAAATATTCATTCGGCATGTTTACATTAACAGAACAAGTATAATAATAATTCATGGCATAATTAAAAAATGACGGTTTTCAACCGAACAATTTATTTGTACTGTTAGAGGAGAGCAACCCACGTGTTTAACATAAGTTAGCGTAACGGGAAACACAAATTACCGCCTTTACTTACACATTTCATAAATTTAAAAAGAAAATTCAAATAGATGTTATTTACATAAACAATTTTATTCAGGGAGAGGTGCGTACGTCTTATGTGAATTGAAAATTTACATATTTACCGAAAGTTTATGTTATTGCTGCGAATCTATTTTGGTGGAACGCTGTGCTAACGGTTAACGGTCGACCGACGTTATGAATGAATACGAGCTATGCCTCTATAACATCTACATACATAACATACCTATATGTTTCATACGGTTTTGTTGTTTTAAAGAATTATCATATTGTGCTAGCGTTTTTCGAAAGAAGCGTGTTTTGATCCATAAGTTGGTATATTTATGACAAAAATGAGAAGAATGTTAAAAAAACTAAAATTTGACTAACTAAGAATATCTAAATCAATCCGAAAAAATTTCAATTTTGAACCGGTTCGTTATTAAAGATTATAGGAGACAAACCAATAAATACTAATAAAAATGACATTAGGAAAAACGTTTTAAAAAAACTAATAAAAGCCTTTAACATAAATATGCCGCAGGAAGGCGTTAATTGCTAGGCAATCGCCGAATGGACATCCAATCGTATTATAGAGCTGTGTACCATGTCCTCAGATATTATACGACTATCAGATATTATTGGTGCACTCAACTCTGTCTAAGCAAATTATTTGGTCTTTCGTTTCATAGTATCAGAGAAAAACCTAGAACTAACAAACTGCAATGTAATAAAGATCAAGTAACAAACGGCCAACTGCTAAAAGGCATAGAATGTCATGGGTATTAAGTGCGTAAAATAATTACCACTTTACAAATCGTATCGAATTCAAACTGCTACTTGTTATGTACAAGGGGAAGAAGCTGTGACGATGTATTAAGCGATTTTTCATAACCCTAAGAAAGATAGTTGAGTATAGAATTTAACCGAGAACAGACATGTTTCATTTTTCGTTGATTTTACACTATACATCATCAGGTAGAAAAAACTAGTTGCTACTCCAATAATAATAGGAACTCTATGGTTGCTACTTAAAACTAAGCTAAAATCGGTTACCTTAGCAACAAAAAAAGAGAATACAAACAACTCACAAGTGTCATAATATTCCTCCGGCTAAACTTAGGAATTTTTATATGTTTGCTCTTCAAATTATAAAGTTGTAGCAATCATTTGATGTTTTTGAAACGCCTTTTTATACATATGGGTATTTATAATTATATTTCCAAATGAATTTTGAATTTTTTTGAATTTTAAATATTTTTATAATATAGCCGTCTAATAAAAATTGATAAGTTAAATAAACACTGTTTTTTTATTATCTTACTTTAGTACATTTGTGCAGATTTTAGTACATTTGTATACTCAAACGCATGTAGTATCAGCTCCGAACCATAACGTCGTGCGTCGCCAGGAGTGTAACCGACCGCTTCACGTTCACTTATGACATTTCTATGACATTACTTACACAATGTGATGCGGACACTCCTGTCAAACGCACGACATTATGGTTGGAGCTGATAGTACATATGGTGCTTGCCACAATATTTTAAAACGATTGCAATAAAACTAACCGGATTACAAGAGTCGTTTACTATGAGGGAAGTATCTAAATAAATTAGAACTCACTGACGCTAAAAATAGAAGGATTAAAAATGTGCAAATATTTACACTTACCCCTTTTGCATGTATTCCTATTAGTTTTATGGCAGGCATTTTAAAATATGACAGCACTGTACTGTGTGTATGCATGTGCGTACTTTATAATCAATCGCGTAATTTCTGTAACAGTTAACTAGTAGGATATTTTCATGATATGGACCCAAAAGTAAAAAAAAATAATTAACGGAAACAACATTCTACTATATTCTCACAAGAAAAAGTAGCCACTGGTGCCATATTTGATGACGTGTCGCTATCTCGCCTTTCCATAAACTTAAGTCCTCAGAAACGAGCATATTGGTGGCCCACATGAGGAAAAATCTATCTAAAATGACGATAAAATATCTACTGTCACGGCGATTTCACAGACGCCAGCCCACTCCTAAATTAAGCTTAACAGCAAGTGAAGCTAAAGGTGTGAAAAATTCTAACTTTACGCCCAAGGCGATATGAATAGCTTTAAGAATACAGTGACCACGGCTAGATACTTTTTAATGGGTACCTAACCAATAAGAAATAAGCATTTTTATCCTCCTTTTATACTCATTTGCATGATACCTAATGTATAAATATTGTTATTATTATTAAAATTATTGTTTTCATATGAATGCATGATACGTGATCTAAACGAATATGTTCATATAATCTTTACATAGTCATATTATCTTACATATAAGCTTTGCAATATTTTTTGTATAGTTTGACAATATGACAAATAGATCCTAGATTAGTGCAAAAATACGAAGTAAAGAAAAATAGATTGTAGAACGTGCATTGAATACGTATAAGGTAAGTTCGGGATAGATGAAACTGTAGGATAGTCGGACCAGACCTTGTAGCAGTCTTAATAGATGTCACTGTCAGATGTCAGTGGTGTATTTTAAAAGTATACGTTACACTCGTACATCTGATGACGGGTAACTGTCGACTGATTGCTTGTTAAGTAGTTATGATGAGGTGATTCATTGCAATATACTATAAATTTTGTGAGTGTTAGACGGTAAGTGCAGTCAGCTTTCGGTAAGTTTAATTAAAGTCTGCATGTATTGCTAGACATGTTTGTTCCATTTATGATGTTCTAACCTCGAAAATGCCAGTATTGGGTTACGTTTAGGAGAATGAAACAGTGGTCCATATTACCTTTAAGTTTAGAGTAGATGGAGTAAGTAATTTCAGGGTGAGTTGGATCACATAGAACTTGCTTGAATTTCGTTGTTCTGTGAAAATATATATACTACTCTACCTGTTTAATTATAGAGATATTCCGAAGCTTTATGTCCCAAAAGGAAAATCAAAAAGAGGAAAGTGGACTGCAGAAACAAAATGTATGACAATACTTCAAGTTACTCGGACAAGTAATAGATGAATGTAGTCTAAACGATAAACCGGCACACATATTGAATCTATCTCGATGAGACAGGCCTTCAGCTCAGCAGCCTGGTCAGGTATTAGCTAAAAGAGCTTCAAATATTACATCTAGTGAAAAGGACGAGACCATATCAGTAGCAATGCAGAGGGCATATTTTTGCCTCCATACTGTATATTTAAGGGAAAGAACAGGAAACAGGAATTCTCTAATGGTATGACTTCTAGGTCTTCCATAGCTATGCCTGAAAAGTCTGCCTATGTAAATGGTGGCGTATTTTTGCATTGGTTACAAAATCATATTTTATCGCGTAAACCGAATGGGAGGATTCTGCTTATCTTAGATATACACGTTTAGGTATACACGTTAGAGTTTGCTGAAGCGAATGATATTATTCTGTTATGCCTCCCGGCTCACACAACACATTTCTTACAGTCTTTAGATAAAACTTTTTTTAAAGCGCTGAAAACATATTATTATTCTGCGTGCAATAATTTTATGAAAATAAATCATTCCCGAAATATTGGTAGGCTTCAATTTGGTGAATTGCTAGATAGTTCTTGGAGTAAATCAGCTACGGTACAAAATTGGAGTATCTGGGTTCAGAGCAACCGCTATAGTACTTTTTCGGCCAGATATTATCCCAGAATATGTTTATACTTCCACTGAAATGAAAACGCGGTTGCTTCTACTATAGGTAATGTGTGTGTTTCTTCACCAAGCTCTTCTAGTGCTATTACTATGAGCGATGCTATTCCGATAAACAGTTGTGAGGTATTGTCAATGTAGAACACGTATTTTGTACTAACCACAGTGGGGCTGAAAATATTAGTGTAACATGACCAACGAACCAGATCTCACCCGGTTAAGTGCTATTGCTATGAGCCATGCTATTCCGATAAACAGTTGTGAGGTATTGTCAATGTAGAACACGTATTTTGTATTAACCACAATGGAGCTGAAAATATTAGTGTAGCATGACCAACGAATCAGATCTCACCTGGTTAAGTGTTAGACAATATATCACCAGTAAAAAGAACTACGACTGTCAAACAGACTAGAAAGCGCGGACGTCAGCTTGCTGAAATTCTGAATACAACCGAAAAAATAATTTCCATGAAGAATAAAAAGAACCAACAAACAAAAAAACCAAAACGTCGATTAAAAAAACAGCAAGTTAAACCTAGCGATTCTTCTGACTCTGACAGTCCAGTATTAGATGATAGTAGCGAATATGGAGATGAAAACAATAATGAATGCATTGGTTGCGAAGAGGACTATTTTAAAACATCAATAACAGAAGATCGGATCTGCTGCGTTGTTTGTAAAAGGTGGATGTACGAAGGATGCATACATGCGAAGCATGTGGCAAAATTGCATCTAAAACGCATTATATTGGGTTTTGATATTGGTCCATCTCACGCAAATAGGGTGGTTCACCTAACCCTGAACTGGTTCATCTAACCCAAAGAAGACTTTTCTGGAGTTTTGAAATTAAGTTATTTTTAAGTAAATATATTTAAGTTTTACCCGAGTTCTAGAATAATTCACTTTATAATAAATACAACAAAAATAATTATACTTTTATTTTAACTTTTAACAGAGATACGAGTTATTTAGAAAAAGTGGTCCATCTATCCTAGACCTACCATGTACAAAATTTGGAGATCTAATCTGCATAAGCATACTTTTACCGTCACCATCCTATTATCTACATATTTCCGGATGAGATTTCCAAACTTCGTGTGATTACATTGTAATTCAATCCGGAGTATATTTCCAAATGAGGAGGCAACTCTATACATTTCCTTCAACTCATGCCGTGTGTCAATTTATATTATAAATAAAGGCTGATTCACCGCCGTAACATGTGACATTTATTTTCCGGATTTATGTAAACAACACCAAGGAACACGTCCGCCCTATCAAATATGTCGAAGGAGAAGAAGAATTGAGAACACCTGCGGTTATAAAGTAAATTATTGTATACATATAATATAGATGTGCAACAAGGCGTATCATATAACATTTAATAAAGATTGGAGATATATTGATGATATCAGTGACATGTTTGTCGGATATATGCCCTGGGCTGTGACTGAAATAAGTAATGTAATTTGTTATGGTTTTGCCTATGAATGTCTGCGCATAAGAAATCCGACTGTGATGCTGATGATAGTAACATTTCAGACCGCAAAGCAACGGACTAAACGGATAATTGTTTATTTAAGCTTATTAATGATACTTCGTTACGACATTCTTTAAAAGCGGCGTATTTTACATGGGATATTTATGGTTCAAATACCATGGTTATTTAAGACAATTAATTTTGAAAATGCTTTTCTAAACGTTAATTTTAGGTTGCATATGTTTATACGCGCAGTCTATATCACATGAGAGTGTGGGCGATTATTTCATTGAAGAAACATACAAACAAAATACAATGGACGGACATTATACCCTATCTGAGCACCTACGCGCATAAACTTTTGTACCATAAAGAAACAAACATCGTAATGTTCCGGTATGACATATGGTATGAACACCAATATTATTACTTTTTTTATTTCCCGTTTACCCTATTACAATCCATTAATGAATGAGTAACAATGAGTAAAAAAAAAGAATACACATATAGGCTTGTAGGAAGCAGTTCAGTAGCAGCCATCTTTCAGTTACAAATATACATATGTACATTCCTTTTAAATCAAGATATAACAACTTAGAATCTAACAAGCACATCACTAGGTACACATAAAAGGTTTCAGTCTACGTTGAAACGTTTGTTGAGATACGTGGTCGCTAGCAAGTTTGGATGAAAACTGGTTATCTGGATGTGGTCTAGATGTAGTCCATGTCATAATTCTTAATTTCTTCTTTCACAGTTAACATTTTTTAGGCCGCGTACAATGACTTCGTTTTAAACATACCAGAAAACCTGAACAATTAGTTTACAACCATGTTATTAATAAAGAGACAATTTTCGAACAGGTCATGTAATATCTCCCCCGTACATTTTCATCTGAAATAGTTGCTCCATACAAAATTTAAATCTTAGGTACTATCCTAACGCATTTTATACTGGTTAGGTGTCAGGCAGGTTAGGTTTAGTCTGTTTTCCGTTGCACATATTCTTCTCCATCCCTTTTTATCCCGCGGAAGTTGTTGCATCTATCCCCACAACATACCATTTTCTTTGGTTGTCTCTCTAATTCCTTATTCCAAGATTTACTTTGCCTATCCCTGCTGTTCCTACCTGGCACCCCCGCTTCATTTACTTTTTTTTTGTAAATCTATTATCTGCCACACGACACATATGACCGAACCTTTCTTAAAGTTACGTTATTTAATTTTGTCTTTTTGTTTTGTTCTCTCCCTCGGGAATCGCATTTCTATAGCATTGATACCTGATTTGTGTTTTCAGATATGGTACATGTTTTGCTGGTATTTATTATTAATAGGCGTGCTACTTTCGTAACCGCTGCTATGATGTTAAATAATAACAATAATTTATTACGCTCTTTATTCTTCGAACTTTTTGATTTATGGATCCTAGATGTTCATAACTTTCTACTGCCTCTGTTTGGTTTCCTCGCACTTGTATTCTATGGTTTTTGCTTGTTCTGAAAATGATTATGCTCTTAGTTTTGCCTACATTGATCTTGACGTTTATCTTTGACAATTGTTGCTCTAAAACCTACACATTATGTTTGCGATTAAGGTCATTAAAATCTTTAATCCATAATTTAGTGCACTTGAACTCCTTAAAAAGAAAACCCTATATTTCATTATTTTCAATCGATTCAATAGAGTCAAGGCACCTTTCTCTCCTGATGTCTTTTTGTTCATGAGAAAAGTTTTTTAGTACCATTCTCGAGCAGATCTTTCTCATTCCCAATTCATTGGTCAAAACTTGATGAACGGTGGTGTGAGACAAATTCAACTGTTTCCCGATCATTCTAACCGCCAAACGACGATCTGAACGCACAAGATTGCGTATTTCGTCGACATTGCCATCGGTTTTTGCAGTTGAAGGCTTTGCGCTGGTTGGCACATTTCCTATCGACTCTCTTCCTTCTGCAAATACCTTAAACCACCAAAAACCTGGGCTTTTGATAAAACACTGTCTGAAGCTTTGCAAAAGTTTCTGTTGCACTTTGCGCAAGTCTGAAGCAAAACCTTATAGCACACCGTTGCTCGAAATTAATGTGTTTCATTTGTAGAACGCACTACGAAAATTGGGTTCACGAAAAAAACGACAACGGACAACCAAACGATTTGATCGAGTTCAAACTTGCACTGAACGCGTATTACTATGTCCACTTGCCGTCCCTCCATGTTCCGTGCTTCCCGTATTGCCGTATCAAACGCTACGTTGTCAGTCTCATTACTTAATTTACACACCTCGTACTATGTATTGGTATTGTGAAACTTGCTTAGTATGTATTTTTTCAACAAAGTGCAGTATAGACTTATAGAGGGATGGAATCCATGTACGTCGCTTAATCACTACATGCTAGCTCATATAATTGCACAATGTGATTTTTTCAACTGTTACGGTGTTGAACTTTTGCTACACTTGTTAGAATTTAGTTTATGCGTTCAATACCATCTTCTCTTTCCAAAAATTAAATGAAAACATAAATGCGAAGAAGAAATTTTCTCGCTTTTTTAGGAGGTGTCAAAAGAGTTGTTTCTCGGGTATTTATTAAGAAATGGCGCAATGAATTACATCAATGTATTGCATTTTGAGAAGAATCTTTAGGAAACCATATTTTTTCACAGAATATTCCTGAGCAGTTAGTAATTTTTGGCGAAACGCTTGTATGTTCGTGAAAGATAAATACATAAATGTTCAGACTCTCGCAATATCTTTCTTATTCACCTGAAACAATATAACGCCATTTATATAACTCTTCATCAGACCGTGTAATTTCAAAATCAAAACCTACACATTTCACAATCCCCTTTCAGATAATTTTTGTCTGATTGATAGATTATCTATGTTCAGTTCTTCTACGCCTACCGGCAATAAATATTAATACCTATAACAAAATGTAAATATCCCTGATTTTATAAAGCGTGGGGAGTTCTAAATTTGCCGCCAGATTCACGGAAGTATTACACCATTTACCGCCTATTGAGACAAATATATTTATATGTATATACAAAACCATAATGTGTAGCAATACTGAAATAAATATCCGTATCAAATTTTACGGTCAATATTTCTTATTGTACCGCACACAAGACCTTAAATGAAGAAAGGAACCAGTATTCCTAGTTTAAATAACAGGCCTCAAACGAAACAGAATTATGTGCAACTACATATGAAAGAACTGCTATTTAATTACAAGTTATAAATGGATTCTGTGAGTTATCGTGATGCTCAATGGCCTCGTAATTATAGATTTAATTAGTATCATTTCCTACAAGTGTTCTAAAGTCTTTGATAAGCCGAAATTGGATCAAGTTTTAATAGAATTTCATGTACGTATGTGCTATTGATTAAAGGCGACTTCGTTATGAACAACTCCTTATACTCTTACATACATAATGAGTACGCATATATTTTCAGGGAGACTGTGTAGATCCTAGTTATAACATACACAGATAGATGTATGCGGTTGATGTTAAATTAGTATTAATAGAATCACTGTTAGACCCCAGGAGTCTATTATTGTTTGTAATCAGGGGCAGTCACATATTAATTTTAACTGGTACAATGAAAAGTTAGATGTTATTAATGGTCTCGTCAATTCGACTGGGTTTTAAAATGTCAACCCTCATATGAATGCATAATACTTTTCCAGTTTACTTTTTAAAAGGGCACTGAGATAACGTTATATGTATGTAGGTATAGATAATAAAATATTTTCTGGAATATACGTACAATGTTTTTCATTAATGTGTCAAAACAAGTACCTTTGTTACTACAAGATTTAGAAATAAATGTCATATACAAAAGTTGTTAAACACTTTGTTCTCGATAATTTCTTAGTCAGAAAAAACATCGAGTGTATGTATAAGTTATACCATTCAACATTTTATGTACTCTTTTTTTGAATAATCTAAAAGCATGAAATTAACATAATAAATGAGAAACACTGTACCTACGTATGCGTAATCTTTCATATCTGTAGCAATGATAGGAACAATAACAATAGTTACTAGTAGTAGCTATACGAGGCAAATATAATTTCAGACGTAGTGTGCTGATGGCGGCACCGAAAACAATGCAAAAGGTTTTTGAAATTTTTCACAAAATTTCGTTAGAGCAGCAAGATGATTTCTGAGAGACTTGAGAACATTAAGTCTGTTACTTATATTTTGAAATGTAAAGTCACAAAGAAAGTCACGCACAACAAAACAGTTGCAACTGCAAATTAATAATATTGTCATTTGATGAGGTATTGGTAAGAACAATTAAATGGTTTTATTCTTGTTCTCATATCACAAGATTTCCGTTCAAAAAAACATTTCTACCTTAATTTAAATGACATATCTATGAACATAACATAGTAACAAATCATAAAGAGATAATCTTTGTAAACATAAATGCATACAGTAAGAGCGATTGCCTTATGGTCACCCGGTGTTACACGAAGTCAGTGCGTCCAAACGTGGCGCGATATACATAGCACACAACCATAAATGCATTGCAATGGTTATTGACAAGAACGCGTACCGAATTTTCTCTAATATCATGAAAAATGAAATAATAATATAATGTAATAATAATAATTGTCACTTTATAAAATTAAAGGTAATATAGTTGTATAGAAATAAAAAAAGTATATTTGTAGCAGAATCCAAAATAAAAAACACTTCTAAAAAACAAGATTTGTGCGAATATGTATTTGACAGTGTTTGGGTAATACGAGGTGTATTAATTAAGTAATGAGACTAATTTTTTTCATTTTCTTTTATTCGAGATTATTATTATATTATTATATTTTATTAGAATTACAATTCAATATTGTCTCCCACAAAACAATTCCCTTGGGCCGCCACGCACCAGTGGAAACGATTTTTTCCAATCGTCATAGATGTGCTGAAACTCGGATACTGGAATAGCCATCAACTGGTCGGTTACAGCCCTTTGAATGTTTTCGAGTGTCCCAATGACGTCTCTTGAGGTGATCTTTCTTGGGAAGAGGAAATGCTCCCAAAGATTAACGCAAGGCGAATAACGAGGCTGAGGAGCCACACGAATATTTTTACTTGCCAAAAACACGTTTATTGAAATTGCTTTGTGCCAAAGCGCATTGTCGTGATGCAACAGCTACTTGTTCTTGATGTTTAGTTTCGCACGCATCATCCATTTCCAAAGTTTTGCAAGGATCTCTCGATAGAAGTGTTGAATGACCGTGGCCCTTGAGACACAAACCCTTGTGTACGATTAATTAGCTATCGAAACTGCAAATCAGCATGCAATTGATCTTCGACTTACCCATTTTTGCTTTTCTGGGTCTTCCATAGGATAAAGTGTGATGATGATTCGCTATGTGCCTGAGGCGAAATGTGATTAATCTGGCCTCCCTCTCCAAAACAATATGTAGAGGCGGGAGATCCAGAAGAAGTTCTAATGCCACAGACGGGGTGGAAACAATTGCTCCCGTAATTGCCATGCTCGCCATCCTTTGTATGGATGTGAGTACTGTTTCAATCGCTTTTTGCGCTTTCCGCCACCAAGCTATTGCCCTATAAGTGATGGTCGGATGTATTACCGCCGCATATAACCAGTGAATAAGTTTTGGGGTTAGCCCCCAAGACAAGACCATAAGTACAGCCTTGCCTTTTGGTATACCCTTTCCATACGCGGATTCCAGGTTAATGTCTTGTCAAATATGACGCCTAGATTTTCTGCAAATTCTGGTTTCACGCCTTGGTTTTAATTTTTCCACTTACCTCTTCCTGGTGAACGGTATTATCGCAGTTTTGTGTGGATTGATGCATAGGTTTTTCCTGCTGCACCAGCTACAAATGACATCAATTACCTGTTGGAGGGCAGTGGAGGTTTCTGTCTTACCTGAGACTCCCTTAATAGAATGACAATATCATTCGCATAGGCCTGTACCTCGGCTACAAGGGCTTCAAAGATGGCCAATAGGTCGTCAACTAGGAGTGGCCATAGCAATGGGGATAAAATCCCTCCCTGCGGACACAAAAATTACATATCAAACCTCAGGTCGAGTAGTTACCTAGTGGTGGATGTAACGGATATTCTATAATTATTTGTTCAGACAAAAGAAAATCATTTAACTTGAACAAAATTGAATTTTTATACGTAGATGCTTACAGAAACGTAGAACAAGCGAATGCGCTCTTAATAATTATAGAAGTATTCTTTCCCATTCATATATAAACATATTTACTGATACGATTTAAGTCGTATGCGATCACGAGTACCCGCTGGCATTGCCTTATTTACCAGAAATTTTAATCTTTATTGTGCATGTATATTTACGTATGATTACAACATGCTAGCGAGGCCTATGGACATAGACATGTGGGATACGTTAGTTAGGAGTGGACGTGTTAGTACATATTAGTGATACTATTTAAAAGCTATCACGTTGAATTGTCTCCCTTCATTATTGATTTTTTATATTCGTAATTGTGTACATTCTTGTTGGTTTAGCATAAACTTATTAGCTATAATTTACCCAAAGCAACATCAATAGTGCGAAAACAATTAACCGATAAAATGCCCTTACAATCCCATGGCTTTTATTGATGGAATCACCATAGAGCAAAAACAATGAAAAGGGTACAATCCACCCCTCCCAAACTGATTTTGGAAATACCATTGAATGTGAGACAATACATCAGATCTGGTTAAACAGTTGATAGCGCCCGACCTACAGCGAAGCAAGCGTCGAAGCAATTTAAAATTGTCGTTGAAAACTTTGTTTACATATCTTACACTGATTATCATAAGCATTCTTGCTAATATTAGTAAACAGTAAAATTATGGTTGACCGTGGGCATATGAAATAGCATTGAGCGGAAGCCAAAATGTATATTATATAAATGCAGTAAGTCATACATAATTAATAAATTCGAAATATATGTGATTGTTTATATCAATTGATTCATGATGCTGTTCGTGGGGGGAATTGTATATATTTTTCAGTGTAGACCACTGTCTTTCACACTTTTTTTACTGACGCTGAGACTTTAATATCTAAATCATCATCTTATATTTAAAGGTGTAAACTTAATTTTAGCATTGATTTCCCGTGGTTATTAATGCTTCAACTGAATTTTATATTGTTCAATTGCTTGGTATAGGCCCATCTGGAAATTTAACAGCAAATAAATCACAAACAACTTTTGCCGAATTGAGAGGGCAAACCTCTTCTATGCTGCTTTTTCCAACCCCAGCGCACTAGCGTATGTGAAATACATATTTTATACATATAATTCTAATTTTTGCACGGACTCTTTCCAACTAACTTTGTTATTACTCCAATTTCATGCTATTAACAGTAATTCCTATAGCCAAGTCGCTTCCAAACACACGGTATATTATGTCCTGCACACCAGCTAATACAGTGAACAACAACGTATGTTGTTCATCCTCGCTTTTTTCGAATTGCAATCACCGCAAGCAACAAACTAATAACACTTATGTATTATGGATAATCGTTATTAACTTTCCGTATATAACATATATTCCATCACGTAATTGCCTTTTCTTTTTTTACCTCCACTGTACGCTTATGTATACTACGTTTACGCCTTTATTCCTTATTTATTGGTCAAAGAACATAAAAATATGAGGTAATTACAGACATCAATTTCGCCATCGTGACATCTTTTCTATAAAAGTTAGTAGCCAGTGCACACAGATACTGTCAAGATCTTACAATCGTGCAGTAACGGGGGCTCCTTGTCTTTATTATGAATGCCACAGAGATCAAAATTGCTAATTATTATTAAGAGAGATCCGTAAACTGCAGGTCTTCAAGTTATGACACAATAAATTCGAGATAAATGCATATGTGAGTATATATAATTTTAAGATTCCGCAAGATTAACGCTAGTATTCCTGTGTATTAAGGGCATCACTAAATCTTAAAGCGTCGAGATACCTTTTATGGGCCATTTAAATTTATGCTTTTTTATGGTCATTGCCGACAATAAATTTCACTTTAAAATGCACTGACAAACTTTCTCATAGAAATAGACCTGTAAATCTTTTAATTGCCGACGTGGAACGATCAAAGTCCAAATCCTCCATAAAAATAAATTATATTCGAATTTAATGGCTTGTTCCGTTGACTGCTATAGATAGGTGAACGGCATTATGAGTTTAAACAGGGTACTATGGACTTAAAATATATTTTTTCGTGTGGTTCATATTTTCGAACTCGCGTTATTACTTAGTTACTGGGAGAAAACCAATAAATGTCGAATTTGGTTTGATATAAGGCCAAAGATACCCAGAATATTGTCAATGCATCTATCGATGTTACAAAATCAAAGAATAAAAGTGAAATAGAATCCAAACATGATTTTTTTTTCTTCATTTGTTTACAATACAATAAGACAATAAAAGGCTTCCCAAAATGTAAGCAATTATTGGATACAAGTAAATAGACAGTCATGCTTTATAGTAAATTTGTTGGAAATAACTTACATATAATCCTAGTAGAGAAAATACTTTTCTTAATGTTCCAACGGTTAAAGTGCGTACTAATTTCAAATTTGATTTATATTGCAAGTTAACAAAACCTTAAATTGTTTGTATACCACAAAACAGCCATTTCAAACTAGCAACTAGCTATACAATACCGAATACAGCGATAAATGTTGCCGTGAGAAGGAATGCCCTTTATATTTCGGGAATATGGAACGGAGACTAAAATTAACCATAGTACATGGCTTTACTGTTTTTCAAAATATTCTCCATGAAGATCAATACCCTTTTGCATGCACTTGAACCAGTTTTCGAAGCACTTTTCCACTGGGATTGAGGTACCCCCAAAATATGCAATTTGAAAGCATCAACCGCTTCTCCATCCGTCGAAAAACGTTGACCACGTAATTTTTGTTTGATGTGCGGAAATAAAAAGAAGTCATTGGGTGCCAAATCAGGGCCGTACGGTCGACGACTCATCAATTCAACTTTTTCAGTTGCTAAACGCTCTTCTGTTTGAGCTAATGTGTGAGAGCTCGCATTGTCCTGGTGGAAAATGATACGTCTTCGGCGGTTGGTTCCCCTTATTTTTCCGAATTCTTCTGGCAAACAAATGATTGTGTACCATTCAGAATTGACCGTCCTGCGTTGCACCAATGGTACAGTTGCCACATGTACGGTTTTTCCGAAGAAACAGGTGACCATTTGCTTCGAAGTGCTTTGTGCGCGAACAAGTTTTGTTGGATTTTGCTCATCCTGAAAGACCCACACAGTAAGCATCGACCACTGCTTTCTTTCGAGCTCATAGGCGTAGATCCATGATTCGTCACCTGTTGGGACGTCATCGACATGTTTTGAAGTACCGTGATCGTATTTTTGTAGCATTTCGTTCGAATCCACACGAGCCTTCTTTTAGCCGATTGTCAAATTATGTGGAATCCAACCCGAACAAATTTTTCTTACGGCTAAAAGTTGATGCAATATTGAATGTATGCTGGTCCCACTAATACCTAAGGATACCTCAATTTCACGATACGGCATATGCCAATCTTGCAATATCAGTTCACGTACAGCATCAGTGTTTTTCGGCACAACAACTGCTTTTAGACGGCCTTCACGAAATTCGTCAGTGAGTGAAGCACGGCCACGATTGAGTTCGGCGTACCACCGGTATACACTAGCTTTTGATGGTGCTTCATCGCCAAATGCACAATTAAGTTCATCGGTGCACTGTTGTTGAGATAATCCACGTCGAAAATTGTAGAAAGTAATGAATGTTCAATAGTTAATTCCATTTTTTTGCCAAGATGATTTTATTTAAGCCACTGTAAGTAACACAAATGTCGCTTGTACGTCAAAGCGTTCTGAGTAAGTATACTGTCAAAAAAGCCGACAATTACGATACAGGCGTCAATTGTCAGGTGGCAGCACCTGGAACGCTTATTCCCGAAATGTATTTCAATTAAATCTATTCTATTAGCTTCGGGTAAACACCATCCCAGCTAGTTACTATTGCCCCTGATTTTTGTGTACTAAAAGTTTTTATAGAAGAATGCAAACAGAAAATTTTCACTTGAAGGTCTCCCAGCAGATATAGTGGCAAAGAAATGAGAGAATCTTACATATGTATCTCCTAATTCGTTTCCTTACCGTTAAACACTAAATAAGGATTTAAATACCCGAAGTAGTTTTTTTACTGAAAAAAAAGGTAACTACTCACACTTTTATTAAAATGTCTGGGATATAGGTACGCCTACACTCGACGATAGGGAAATTAATCAATTTAGTGTGTGGTGAGGAGTGATCCGAGACAGTGCGTTTGCTTTCACTTTTTCTATTCATATCCCGTACCTACCAACCCTATTTTGGCTTTTATGTTTGTTCCTTTTACTGGAAGTTGTTGAATTTCTCGTAAAAGATAGATGTGACTATATTTTTATCCAATTCTTGAAGGTTTATAGACTTTTTTGCAAAATTCCTGAAAGCACGCACTTTTACAGAAATATTACACTATTGTGTTGTTCTTTTAGTCTTTGTGAAACTCTGTACTCTGATAATACTATAAAAAACACACTGTATCGGGTCAATACTTACCTCACAATACACGGAACAAAATGTATCTCAAATTAATCGATTTATTGTGAGGTGAGGAGGGATCCGATACGGTGTGATTATTATGCTGCCCCACAGTCCTTGTACTATCTACTGCTAATACTATAGGGTAAATTCTAAGAATATCAATTCAACCAAAAAAAAGTGCAACAGAGAAACAGTTCAAGTATTGAAACTAATGAAACATTTATTCTAAAAATCAATTTGCAATTATCTGGATAACATAGGCTACTACAACGAAAACAAAACCGTTAAAGCTAACTGTTTTAAATCACGCCTATTTTTCGTTTAATACAGTACATCATGTTAACAAGGCATTTCCTCAAGTTTCCCTTGCTTTAATTTTAGGTGATCCACAAATATAAAGGGGGATGAAGATGCAATTCCGGCGCCATTTACATTACGAAAGTGCCGCGTAAGTAGAAAGTTAACAGCTGCTTCGTGCCTGACAACTTTACAATATTACAACCGGGAACAACAAATCAAGGTCATTTTATAGAATAACAATATGTCCATAATTCAACAAAAAAAATATAGATGTCATGTTCATAGTCCAAATATATTTTCGAACATGCAATTATTAGAAAAAGATATATATGAATCTCATTTTGTATGTACAAAATGCACAAATATACATATCTACTGCATAACTGCAATATTTAACAAATGATAAATTACTACAAGTTGAGTCGCACGCACAAAGTATAACGCTAGCTAGCAGCAGCTGTTTCATTTTTAAGTAACATTAATTTATGTAATGCAGGTACTTAAAGTAAATTGTCAAGAAACTATAACTCAACATCACAGTGCGCGCCGCGAATTAAGGTATGATATTTTTTTTTCATTTTTGCTTGAGATGTTAATGCTTATGACGGTTCCGTTTCTCACCTGTGACAGGTAATATATTTCAGGTTACACACATAGTATATGAGTATAGCATATGTATGTATGAAGACATACTTTTGTCTTTTATAGAATACCACAGCTAACAATATAAGGTGGCGCCATCCTTAGTGCACCAATAGAAGATCAAAACGTTTTTCAACATGGTAGTTGATCTATAAAGAGAACTTTTGAACAACAAAATACTAACCCTTACATAATTTAAAAGTAATATCGCACCAAACATTTTGAGAAAATAAAGAATTAAATATGTTAAGTATTTATGACTTATCAGTTCTTAAATCTGCTAATAGAGAAAAATATGTTCTTGTATATGTGTGTATGGTAAAAAAATGGAAATGAAAACAACATAGCAACCCATGAATACCTGAGAAGCATATATACGGAGAAGGGAAGAATAGACCTGCAAGAGAATTGACTCAGGAAATAAAGCTACTACTGTATAATAGTAGAGATCTTTATATATATTAACAATAACGGTGAGGAAAATTATGGGGAGGAGCTTAAAACCAATTAAAATAAAGAACAGTGAATACAGAGTCCAATGCAACCGCAAAATATTACAAGATCTGAGTGGAGAAGATATAGTTGGGCTAATAAAAGCAAAATGGATAAAATTACTAAGACCTGCATGGAGACCAATAGCAATTACAAGAACGATTTCAGAACGGACACAGAGTGGTAGAAGAGGAAGAGGAAGACCGAAAGCAAGGTGGTTGGATGCCGTAGGAGAAGATCTGAAAAGGTTAAGGGTGTCCCAATGAAAGACAAGAATTCGTGGAAAAACGTGTAGGAAAATCGCGCAGAAAGTTAGAAAACCTGCACGTTGCTGATAACCATTAGAGGAAGGCTTTAACTTGAGCGGCGCAACTCCACTTGGACTGTCAAGAGTGTCAAGTAGAACAATAGTACAATAGATGTAATAAAGATGAGAGAACTGAACTGGTATGGACATCTCATGAGATTGAACCAAATACAATAACAAAGAGGATAAATGAAGCAAGGATACAATGAAGAGAAAGAGGGGCATGCCATGAAGGAAACAACAAATAGCAAAGGCAGGAGAAAGAAAAGGCAAAACAATGGAGGACGCCCGATAGGCAAAATGAACGGGGTGGAAGAAAGAGAAATCAGGTATGTATTCTAATACAACTAATAACCATGTTGAATAAAACAAATACTTATTCAGAATGATTTATAGTGAACTCACGAATATACTGCATGCTGAATGTCTAAAACCCCCGCGAAAAAATATGGTGATCGATAATAGCAATCCAAAAAAGGTCTTTATGGTGCGCGAAAGGTATCCTTAGGTGCAAACTATTTTACGATTCCATTTTTGGTATTTTTTCAAAATGTCTTATACAATATTGATTTTAGGTGAGTGTTAATAATTGCTCTCTGAAAATTGTTTTTGGAAATTTATTGAAACACACCTATAATAAATAAGGTATGTTCAAAAAAACTGGCTTGATATTGTAATAATTTTGTTCCAAACTATTAAGGTATGATACATTAATGTATTGTAATAAAATAAAGATCTACATATATCTTTCCCAAGTCGCATCACATTCGATCCGGGATTTTTCAAGACCCAAGCTCTTGACTGATGAATATTATTAGTTATACGATTTGATTGGTCCAATACATTATTCTTAAAAATAATAGGACAGTATACGTACTGCTCGTTATTTTTACGGTTTTGTTTGACGTCTCGAAGTTTTACAACTTGTGGTATTTTATTGGTCGTCATAAGCGCGATATTTCGTGAGTAATGGATACGTACGGTTAATAAGGTATGACAGTTTTGAGAAGTCGCATGCGCATACGGCGTTTTAACGTATTAATAAATTTATAGTAATTCCATGTCGGATGGATAATTGAACGTTCTTTATGGCCATGTTTCTTATTAGTTATTGTGCTTACTTAATCACGAAATGTGTGTACCTTGACATTCAAGTAGTAAGCAATTAAACAATATTGCTACCGCATATTATTTTGGGGCATGCTATTTTGAATTTTTTTCCATACAAGACGTCACAATGTTATGCATATTGTTGGTTTAGTATGGTCAAAGAAAGGGAGTAGAAAAGGTATAAGTCTACGTATGTACTCCTGCAAAGCCTGTTTACTATTAAAACTTATTCTTCTTAATGTTACGTTCCTTTAAATTTGATCTGTACATTTCACATCCATTTTCCTTTCAATTAAATAATTCATTTTTTTAATTAAATCCTGCGTATTAGTCATACTAGCCCACAGCCCTTCCAATTCTTCCACCACTTTTTAGTTATATTCAAAATAGGCGTTATTATTTTGGGATATCCCTGTTCGTTGCATGAAGGTATAATTTGTCATCGTTAAGTATTTTTACATTAACCAGCCTGATTATATTTAAAAACGTTACAGTTACGTTGACAGTATACTTACTCAAAACATTTTGGCGTACAAGCGAAATCTGTGTTACTTACAGTGGCTTAAAAGAATCATCTTGGCCACACAAACATGAAATTAACTCGTGAACATTTACGTGTCATTATTTATCGACGTGGATTATCTCAACAACCGTGCATCGATGAATTTAATTCGGCATTTGGCGATGAAGCACCATCAAAAGCTAGCATATACCAATAGTACGCCGAATTCATTCGTGACTGCTTCACTCACTGACGAATTTCGTGAAGACCGAAAATGCTCCAAGAATACGATCACAGTACTTCAAAACATGTCTATGACATCGTAACAGGTGACGAATATGCATCTATGCCTATGAGCCCGAAAGTAAACAGCTTTCGACTGTATGGGTCTTCCAAGATGAGTCAAATCCAACAAAAGTTGTTCGTGCACGGGGCACATCGAAGCAGTTGGTCGCCCGTTTCTTCGGAAAAAACCGACATGTGGCAACTGTACCATTTATGCAACGTCGGACGGTCAATTCTGAATGGTACGTAGCCATTTTTTCGCCAGAAGTATTCGGGAAAATAAGGGAGACCAACCGCCGAAGACGGATCGTTCTCCACCAAGACAATGCGAGCTCTCACACATCAGCTCATACAAGAGAGTTTTTGGCAATTGAAAAAGTTGAACTGATGGGTCATCCGCCGTACAGCACTGATTTGGCACCCAATGACTTCTTTTTGTTTCCGCACATCAACAAAAATTACGTGGTCAACGCTTTTCGACTGCTGAAGAAGAGCTTGATACTTTCAAAATGCATATTTTGCAGGTACTTCAATCAGAGTGGAAAAAGTGCTTCGAAAACTGGTTCAAGCGCATACAAAAGTGTATTGATCTTCATTGAGAATGTTTTGAAAAAGAATAAAGCCATGTACTATGATTAATTTTATTTTCTGTTCTTTATTCCCGAAATATAAAAGGCATCCCTCGTATCACTATTAAAATATAAAATCGTTGTCCCACTTCAATCAAGATCTAACAAAATATTCTATTGTTTGGGAATGAGTTGATGAAATTCCTCCAAAAGAATTTATTTTATAAAAATGGTGTTTTTTTATTTTAAACAATTAGTACGATTTTGTTCCTTAAATCGTATAATAAATTTGTTTGATACCTTTTATTTTGAAAATTTTAATGTTTTGTGTCACTGTTGCTTCTCTAAGTATTACACAATCTTTATCCCTTATAAAAAAAAACCTAACAGGGTAACAAAGAGCAACTTCAATGCAAGCATAGCATTTTGAGAGTTCAACCCCTCTTATAACTGAGCCAGCTCAAAAAAACGTTTTCTTTCCTAAGCGAGTATTATTACTAGGCACGTCTTTCATTGAATTATTGTTACCAATAGCTGCAGGAAACATTACGAGGTTATGAGAAGCAATATGTTCCGACAAAATAAAGATGTAGCCGCGATTATCTCAATCATAATTAATACCTTGATAATTACACAGTGAAAGAAAGTCGAGCTAAAGCATTAGACAGTTAACTGATGTTAAACACGTAAACACACACACCGCTGCGTAACTGATTTACACAGGCTACCATTAATTATAAATCAACCATGAAAACACGGAGAAACCATATTAAGTTAGAGAAGACCCGATTTGCATAAAACCTACATAAAGCTAGACGGTAGTATTTCATAAATATAAATTACTATTTATGAATAACGTGTTCTTTTTTGTTTCTTGCGTTTTTATATTGCCACGTGGTATGTAAAAGTAACATCTCTTTTAATACCAATTTCAAAAACAAGTAATGTTAACACTAGTCTAATTTTTTTCACTGTAAAGGTATGCAGAAGAAAATATTATTGAAAAGCCAATTATCGTTCCAAAAACTGTGTATTAACCTTACAATCTTGGCATCAATTACAGCTATAATTTTCCGTTACGATATTATCAAACGTCTACATAGTACAAAAAAATTACATCACTTTCCAATGAAAATATATTTCACTGTCGTCCATGTTAGCACGATATCGGTGTAATACCGCGGAATCATTAATGGAAGTCCGTAGCCTGAAGCATTTCATATGCTCAGGGAGTTGTTGACCGTTCGTGATAGCAGGAGCTTTAAAAATACGGATGTAAAGACACTTCTTTCGGTCCACATTTTAGTCTGTTGGAGTCTGCATCTCCTTCAGAAGAAGTAGTAATATGATAGTTGTGTTCTATTAAAAAGAAAAAAAAGAAGGAAAAGACTAAACTGCACCCATTTAATGCACCCAACTAAAAATAACCATGACAAACATAGCTCTGGAAAGCTCCAGGAGGCGAAGACAAAGATGGCGGGTAAACATAGTGAAAAATACCTTTGAATAAGATACGACTTTCCAGTTTTAGAAGTTACATGCTCCTTATATATTTGTATTATATTGTATTTCAACAGAATATCAATTTTAAAAAGTCACAGTTTCACTCCAAGAACAAAAATTGTTTCAAATAAAGTATTTGGATTCTTTGTTTTCTTGATGTAACTAGGTAAGCGCGGGGGCAACCAAAATTAATTTTTATGTTACTACGATAAGAAGCTACTTAAAAATATATATTTTTGGTAAAAACCCTAATTGTCCAAATTGTGTGTGTGTGGTAGTATTCCACCCTCTTCTTAATTACCCTTTTCAAATTTGTTCAATTTTCCCTGGTCCAAAATCCAGTTTTCTTTTTCTTCCCTCGCTCCGGTAACTTCCTTTAATATTTGAATAATATAAAATAATATAAAATTTACTCTAATGATTAATCTTTATAACAAGTTAATGTCTTCGTTTCAAGTACAAAAGCGATGCTTCAATTACAGCAACCACAATAATTCTCACTTGTTTTAAACAATCCACTATCATTTTTCTGGTTACTGATAGCATAGTCTCATTTTCTTTCGCCAATATTATTTGTTTTCCTCGCCGATCGGATTCTACATATTTCAGCCTCAGTGACCTTGCGGATGAAGTTAGTCCGATGATGTTTTTAGAATCCTCTTTCCATATAGTGTTGTATTTGGTGTATGTGGTTTACATTAATAAAGTGTATTTAAGAAAATATTTTTCTTTATTGTAGTAACATATTTTGGTTCCTTTAATTGTTTCCAGCTGGACTTATGTATATTATTACTTTACTAAAAGGATATATGCCTGACTTGCCGGTTAAGAGATATTTGAGAGACTTCAATAATTTAATTATTCAATTCTCGCGCGTAAATATATGTACGAAATAACGGTTATTAAAATTGCCGAATAACAAACAACATGCATATAGCAATGGGTGCTAATAGATCTGGTAGTTACTGAATATTTTTAAGATTGCAAGCAAGAACAAATGATGAACATAATAATGGATCAAGCATGGGAAAGACGTATAAGGGCTAGGTTAGTTGAGAAGAGTTCACGCAGAAGTTAGAATTATGCGAGCTACTGCAATTTGCAAATGCATGTGCGCTTGTTACTCACTTTAATACCTCTTTTTCTATGCAACCAATATTTCTCTTTATTACTCTTCATGGGTTACGATCTTAAATCGTGTTAAACACGTGTTGTCGCCAGGTCTATCGGCTAACAAATACCTCTATGTTTCGTACCAACAAATTTCCTTGGCAAAACGGAAGCCCACACTGAAATAAAAATCGAAGTAATAAAAAAAAATGCTGAAGTCAAGGTTAACGTATGGAAATAAGTAATGGACAACAAACACGAGATAAAAAAACAGACTAGTAAAGGTTGAAATGAGATTCATAAGAAAAATTGATGGAAAAACAATGGTAAAATTGGAAACGAAACTTTTCGGAAAAATCAAAAATATTGATCATGTCCAAACAACTATAGAACCGGCACAGCTGCAGTGGCTAGGATATATGTATAATAAGAATGGTGGAGAAAGGTTGGTGAAACAGGTTTACGCAGCGATGCAGGTGGAAAGATGGAGGAGTAGAAGACCTAAAAGAAGTTGGAAAGATGAAGCCCGAGCAGTTGCCGAAAGGAAGGGAGTAAAGTCGGAGGAAGTAAAACAATGCAGGGAGATAGGGAAGAAAACCCCTACAAAACCAAACTCCGACATAGTTTTACATCGAAAGGTAGAAAAGCTCAAGGTTAGGTAAGTAAGAATATTTCTTAAGCATCCCTAACATATAATTACATAATCCACTTTTACGAAAAAGTTCCGTTCGAAGAACTCTCCAAATATCTTCAAAGTTATGATATTCCCAGAACTATTTTTCGATATATTAAATGTATACTTTTTTTAGTAAACTTCTTACTTTTCTTTTGGAATTGATAGGTGGCAGAAATATAATAAGCTTTGAGTGTAACTTATGTGCTATGCTCTGTGGTTGCATGTTGTAGTTTTGCAATCTCTAATTCTAAATACCCATAAAACTAACAAAAACATAATTTAATTTTGCCTTTTATTTTCGATTTGTAACCCTTTCAAAAATTATCGGGTAATTAGGATATAACTTCGCACAGGCATTCAGATACCACAAAAGCAAGTAAATTGCATAAAGTTCTTCACAATTTGAGGGTGATTCGAGATACCTGTGACATAACTGTTCAAAAAAGAAATTATATCTTGGCATTTTAATGCTCACCTATTTTATTGGCTTTTACTTTGGACAACTACAACTAAAACTATGGGAATCCTGTACAGGAATTATAAATATAAATTTCAGACTAGTTCTGACATTCAAAAGTAGAACGATCTGATACGGTGTGAAAAGGGAATATATAGGAAATACTCGATAGATCTGCAAAAATATGGCTATTGAAGTATACAATGCGATTCCACAAAACTTAAAATACGCGGGCTCTGCGAAATAATTCTGGTTACCCTTTAGAAGACCCTTTGACACATTGACACAGCGTCCGACGGTCAGCAACTCTGTATACTTAGGTGAGTGGTTTGTGTTGCGTCTGCTTTGTGCAATTTTGTCCTATAATTTTATTTATTTTATTTAAATGAATTAGTGAATATATACATACGCATTGTATTACTTCACTGCCATCAAAATATACAGGAATTAAAAATGGGCAGATTTGCACTGGTACCGTCTCCTGCTTAGTTTAATTTATCACCGTTTAATCCAAATGACTTAATTATAGATCTCCTCCCGTGATCAACAATAACCGTGTACATGTCACCAAACAAAAAAAAATCATAATTAAAAAATCTTCCTGAACAGCTCCGTTAATTACCAGCGACATTTTTCATCTAGAAATCCAGTGCTCGTTCCAGATATCCCAATCCAGTGCACACAAAAGAATCGCAGCGTCACTGTTAATTATTCTGTTTGTAGTTCGACAAAGTACCTCATTAACATCGACCGCAAAAAGTGAAAAAATAAAATACGGTAGGTGAAAGAAAGAATAGTCATCGCTCTGCAATAAGCACAAGGGAAATCTTAAACGCGAAAGATGCGCCGAATTGATTTAATGCGATAAGATATCTCGGATCGAAGCCGATGACTGAAATGAAACTGCAAAATGGATGTTATAAGTTCTTCATTGAGTAATTTCCGGAGCAAAACTGCTTTGCAAGCAGTGCAATTACATGCCATCGGCTATTTTTTTTTGCTTGCATGTGCGAATATAATTTATGGAAATTTGTGCATATTTCAAAACCTTGAATCCCTTTACACAGATCTATGTATCAACATGAAACTCAATAGTTATAATGTTTTCAGAAAGAAGTGATTGCAATACCCCTATCAATAAACTGTAAACGTTATCCCTGCAATGTGAGTGATAGATCGCAGCTGGTTAAAGAAAATTTAAGTTATAGTAAACGCAATAAATTTCTTATCACCTTTTAACATGCACGTTAAATTGCACAAATAACAAGTTTCAATTTACTTTCAAACAAATAAATTCATGCAATTACTTAATAGCTACGTTGGTAAAATAAACATACTGCTTGCAAATTGATTTTGCAAAGCCTCCACTTAAATCAAAATAGCCATCTTCGAATAGATACATAGGATAAGACCGAAGGATTGTTTGTAGGATACTGTTATTACGTTCCAAACACTAATCTCGCATAATTTCAATATATCCCCGTGTAACAGAACTTATGTATCGATCTAAATTATCATGGTCACGATTGGTGCTAGTGGCGCAATTTTTTAAAATTGTTTTACAATTATTAGTTATAAAATGTAGAATGAATAGAGATAACATGTCCGCTTACTTCTGACACAACACCTAATGTTCAGTTAACATTTTATAACTAAAACAATTTTCAAAAATTTACGCCACTAGCACCAATTGTGACCATGACAATTTAAACCGATACATAAGTTCTGTAGCACTGGGATATATTGAAATTATGATTGATTAAAATTGGAGAAACATGAGAATAATCAAATTGCGATATGAAATGAATTTTATAGTACCATATGTGCAACCGTATAGCTAATGCGGGTATCCTAGCTGCAGTTAATACTTAAAACATATATATAAATAGGTGGGGCCCTAGTAAACCTGGGATTGGGGCTATTTGGTTACCTTTAAAAAAAGTAACGGAAACGCCATTATAACAGCGTTTAATGACTATGGTACCTCAGCTTTATGCAAAATTGTTATTTATGCCATAAATGTATTAAAACAACACTATGACAAATAAACAATAAAAAAGAAACTTCTAAGGTTAAAAATTAACTAAAAAGCAATTGAGACTTCTAAATGTAGCTGACATACAGTGACAACTTTACTAATTGCACGGAACACAGCCTTTATCTGCGTCAAAGTCGTCAATGTCTTCGTGATATACTCCCCTTCACAACGTTCGTAGATGTAATAGGGTTTTTTGCTTGCGTTATTGCCTACAAATCCACTAGACATTCAATACACCTAATCCATTCTAGTTGTCCCCTATCGTCTTTCCAATTGCATCCACAGATACCGCACTTTGCATTTGGCTCTGGTTTTTTGCCTTTTTCTCTTTTCTCTAGAGCATATTGTAGCTCTCTTTCTTCCCTCCTTCGTCTGTGAATCGACCACATCACACCATCGTCTGAAGGGCTTCTAGGTCATCCTATGGTTCTGAAATGGTTGGGTCGGTTTCGTCTGTACCATTTTCTATAAGCACACCTGCGTCTTCTATATCGCGAACAAAATTTTTGCCAGCCAACATTTTTTTCCTCGTTTTCTCCCTTGCCTTCCCAGGCTGTCAGTTTCTCGGTGTTGTTTTAAAAGGTCGATTAAAGACGCATCTACAGTTCTGCCTCAGTGTCTCTATCCTCTGTTATTAATCCTCCAGGAATACTTTTCGGTACCTCATTTGGATCAAGTAGATAAAGCCCTGTTGCCTGAAACCCTGCCTTCAAAATTTTGCCCACTGTTACTGAGATAACTTAATCTAGAAAGAAATGCTAGGAATTGCGCCCGGATAGCGACGTTTGTATTTCCAATTGTCGAGAATATTTCGCCAAGATTTTTTGATGGGCCCGAATACAGCCACGTTAAGCTGATGCATCAAATGCATTGCATTGGCAGTAAACGGAGTAATATCAATATATTTTTCTTTGCAGGATGGAATCACTGCAAGTAAGAAATGGCTTAGAAGGTTATAGCCGACAACAACGGTTATATCCCCTGGTTTTCCGATTTGTATGATATGCGGCAAAAGAATTTTGAAATACCATATTTCGAAGAAATTTATTTCAACCCATCCGCTGAGGCTGCTAAGAAATTTAGTTTTAGGAGGAGCTCCTTCTGACCAGTTCTTGTGTAAGTTCTCCGACTTATAAACCACCATAGGGGGGTGGCAAGTCGCCATTTGCATTTTTACATACCATAATATGCGGAAGTGATTTTGAACTCTCTCAACCCTCTTCGTAATACGAGGGACTACGACTTTATAGTTACGTTACCGTTAAAAATAGGTATATGGAAACCTAATATGGATTGAATTACATTCTGCACCACTTCCAGTTATAATATATAGGCTGTTCCATTTAACAAACTCCATAAAAATCGTTTTTAATTTGATAAACTCAACACTTTCTTGACGACTTTCCTGTAAATCCGGCGATAAAAACAATTTACAGACATCGTCACCTAATCTCAACCATCCACACAATAAAATTAATGCTAAAGTTGGAAGCATTTGAATGTGTTCTTTGGGGTACGTGATTTTTAACAGAAACAGTTGAAACTCGGACATCAAAGACAGGTTATTTCATAACCTGGTGATGATTGGAGTGTGTATGTAGTGTGATGTCCCATTTAAAAAACTAATTCTTTGCGCCTTTTTTTATAAACATATCGTAATGTATTTTCTAAAGATGCACAAATAATATTATATTACATCCCAAAAATATAAAATTGCTATCTAGCATACAGCCCGTGTAATAAAAGACAGACGTACTATTGCCTCATTCTATATTACCTATATGGTTTCCACTGAGCAATATTTACTCATTATAATTATTTTGACCTAGGCTGTTAGACAATAAACATATTATTGTTATTAATATTGTTGCGGTTCACTGAGCGTGACGAAGTACACTCAATGAACCGGAACGAGACTCTTTCTTTTGTAGATTCTATTGTGGATGGTAACTTGGCTGCCGAAATACGTGTATTCACTCATTAAGGCGATAAGGGTATTTTTGTTTTAGTTTAATTACAATATCTTCGCGATCAACAAAAGCTTTGGTATTTTTATGCTAGTGGCAAGACGTATGGAAAGGTTATCTGGATAAATGAATTAAGGGAATTCTCTCTCCAGGAATGTTGTTTCTGAAGACTCCAACTATTTCCCCTATTTTTTAAGTTATGTCGAAATAACAGTCCTAACATCTAGCCTTGTTAGAGAAAATCCCCAATTGACGACTATGCCAAGGGTGCTCGTTATTGTGGCCAGCTCTTCGATCGAAAACACTGTTGGATGACCAACTGTTTCCAAATTCTTTCCAAGAGTCTTTCGTACTAATTGCAAGTTGACCTAGGTACTTTGTAGAGACAGGCAACACCGGCATAATCAGAATAGCTCACAACAGACGAAATAGAAATTAACACGGGAGTGAGGCAACGAGTCATATCCCATTGGTCGTCAATGTCATAATGGACAGCATAATAGAGAACGTACGCACGACGAATCATGGATATCGAATAGAAAATAAACATCCCAAATTGTTATGCTACGCGGACAATGCAGCGCTATTAACTGCGTAAAATGGTTAATGCAGGCATTCAAGAAAGCAGCTTAAAAGCCAAACATGGAGATATCAACAACTAAAATGGAAAGCATGACAACCGTCATGGAACCATGCCGATGCAAGCTCGGGCTGAACAATAAAATAATTGAACAGATGTCCAAATTCATCTACTTGGGAACAATTATTCCATCGTATGGAGATCTAAAAGGGAATGTGAGAAATCAGGTTGACACGGTAGCGAGAACATCGGGCGTCTTAAGAACTACCATATGGAAGAATAATTGCATATCGACCGCTAGCAAAGGTATACAGACCTGGGTTATACCGATAATGACCTACATGGCATAAACGCGAGCTGAAACAAAAAGGATAGCACACTAAAAAGAAATAAAGGTACTAAGAGTCATAACCGACAACACCTTAAGAGATCACAGCAGAAGTAAAGAAATACGAGAAGAATGTCAAAGAAAAAGTTCGCGCAAGAAGAAAATTCCGGAATGAATATGTGTCTAGAATGATAGATAATAGGTTGGCGAAAATCACCGGTAACGGAACACCGGCATTCAAAAGACCAACAGAACGACCGCTAAAAATGTGGGCGGATAGTTGGACCTGAATATCTCAAGGACGAGAAGAAAGCAATTGAGGTCGGTGAAGCAAGCCATAAGGCTTTCGAAAAGTAGAAGATGGAGAACATGCAGTTTCTATTTCATTTTCAGCTGCATATTGTAACATGTTTCTATACTTACTCTTGCGGTCTACGTATACACTACTAGCCCTATTTAGGTATACAGCTGGCTTAGAATTATAGGCTTAACAAATTATCTACACGAAACACATGTTTTGGCCGAATCCATTTTATTATATCTACACCTAGTTTACATCACAATTATGTACATAATAATTATGTTATTTATTGTTATATTCCCTTCACTATATTTCACTTTCAACAACGTGAAAAAGCTACTTATTAATAATTTATTTGTTTTTTGAAACAAAGAGACGCAAGAGTTCTGAACATTTAGGAAGGGTATATTAACTAGAAAATTCCATTTTCCCTTTAATACACTAGTACTACCGCGTATCCTTACAAGAAAGAAACCAAATAAGTTAACGACATATTATTGGAGTTTGAAACTTTTCTAATACAGTAAAGTTTTAATATACACACATGCCACTATGTTCGGTATTATTAAATGAGGAATTCCGAAGTTTCGTTGATCCGAGTGGAGCCACTTATCTCAATCAATATTCACGACACGCTAGTGATTAAGTAAAATTGCTCCTGAGATTCGTTTCTAAACTTGAAGGTGCTTTTTACCGATATTAGTTGATAATAGTCGAGAGCTTCCATAATAGATTATTACACTGCGAGACTTCTTGCTGTGTGGTGCCGTGGTATACTACAGTTCCGTGTTATTAACAATTTTTTTCCTTATTCAGATCATCGTCGTCGCCGCTGTGCGGCTGCCTTTCTTACGTGTGTTGATCATAATAACGATAGTTCTATTGCGGGACCGATTCGTAATATCGATTTCTATGGCGTTCTAGATATTTCTGCCATTTGATGGCGCCCACAGACAATTTAGATCTGTAATTGTGCTTTTGTGAAGCTTAGATACACGAATGCTTAGTTGTATGTAAAAAAAGCAATCTTATTGCAAGTCGCTATATGGAAAACGTAATTTTGTTCGGCGCTAATACAGTAAAAAAGATAACTGCCTTCACAAAGTTTAATTCGATTAAGTATTAGTAATAATAGAAACCTATATACATCAAAAAAATCTGTGATAATTTGATTATAACCATTCACTTTGTATGTAATTGTATCTAGGTGATCTACTTCCAAAGAGTAACATTTTCATTAAATTTTATGAAAGCTGTAATAAAGGCCACTAAAGATTTTAAATTAAATCGATAAGTTATTTTGGGCATCAAGTCGTTACTATGCAGTACATTTGCTCGAATTTATCTTATTAAAGTATTAATTGTTACGAAAGTATGTATGTATACCGTGCCCGCCAATTTGTTCGCACCAAATGTGAAAAGCTTCCATCTTTGGTTTCCTATAATTCAAAGGGATTCCGGATCCTGCAGGCGATTTTTTTAGAGAAAATTGCGTTTATCGAAACTTCAAACATTAAAAAAAAAATAGATAACTTTAAAATGAAAATTATTTTACACGTAATTTGTTAGATATTCGGTAAATGCAACGCCAATTATCAAATCACATGATTTTCTTCAGCGGATGTCCAGAAAATTGTTATTTTTCAAATTTCGACTTTCTCATACAATTTCCAATAATCCAGTAATTTTGAATTTTAATTGTTTCAAATGTAGGCATAGATAGTTTGTATTTGTGCTAAAAGAAAAACTAGTAGAATCTAATATTTCAATTGAAATTTTTAATTTGAAAAGAGATTTTGTTACGTTATTTTACATTTTTCGTGCAAAGCCTTTTTATAACAAGAAAATATATTTTAGATTTCAGCTTGTTTTCTAATTTACCCAAAATAAATGTAATTTAACAATTAATGTGAATAAATACAAAGAAATGTGTTTTTCCATTAAGCGCACTAGAAAAATATAATATTAAGATCATCTTGATATTATACACAAATTTGTTGTTAGGTAGCGGAATAGTTGTTTTAGATATTATTTCAATCGCATTCAGCATCATTAGTATTTTCGCAATTAAACGTAAATTAAGTGAAAGTGAGAAAATTGAAATTGTTGTAATTGTAGGCGACAATAATAAAACGGTTAGAAAGATATGGGCCAGGTGGGCCGTGGATCACCGACGAAGAACACCAGCTCCAAATATTACAGTTACACAGAATCCTAAAACTTCTGTATCACAAACTAGACTAGATCGTGGTATTTCTGGCGCTTCTATAAAAAGAATTTTGGGGATGAACCAGTTCAAGCCTCAAAAAGCAAAATTTATTCACACTTTGCAAGAATGGGGCTACGACCAACGTCAAGACTTCTGTTTTTGGTTTCAAGTACAATTAGAAGAACAACGATCATTTGTGAAGTATATGTCGTTTAGTGAAGAGTCCATTTTCTCTTCCAATGGAGCTGTAAGCTCACAGAATTGCAGTTGGTGGGCCCATGAATATCCACATCAATCAATACTATTTTCAAATGACCAAATTCAGCAAGTTATTTGGAATTTTTACAAGATCACTTTTTGAATGAAATTGAAAATTGTCCCATGTGTTTAAGACAAAATGTATATCCAGCAAAGATGGTAGATGGTTCACAATACCATTGAAATTATAAATTACCTAAAAATGTTTTCTGATAATCCGTTGCCACCACGATTCCAGAATCTGACACTTTGTGACTTTTTTCTTTGGGGATATTTGAAAAATCAAGTATACAAATATCGCCCTTTAGAAATATTAACCAAATAGAAGAGACCATTAGAACCTGTATACCTACGGAACGTATCAAATGAATGATATAACAGAAATACTATTTGCATAGAAAACGAGGGGAGGTATGTGGATATATGAAACATTTTTGTTAGCAAAATTTTTAATTTTGGATTTCAAATTTTTATTTACTTAAACTGATGAATAGCTTTTAAATATTATTTCTTCCTACTTAATAGGAACGACGTTTGAATTTTATTGGCAGAACAAGAGTGCAATAAAAATTAGTTTTTGCTTTCTGGTGGTTAGAGACTAATGCCAAAACAATTTTTCAATAATAGAAAAGTTTTCCATGTGGATTAAGCTTTCACAGTAGACACAGTAGAAGGAAAATACTTTTCATTTACTCCATTTTAGGTTTTCAAACATGCATAAACAATTGGTCTAGATTCATTTTTAAAAAGTGCGAGCAAATGGAGCGCACGGTATAACATTTATGAGCCACTGTATCCACAACAAGTGCTCGAATCACTCAACGGCAGTCCGGTTAATGGAATCATCAATCACATCCCCAGTAAATGATACCTTGTTGCGTGCTATGCACTATTATTAGTAATTACTAGCAGTTTCAAGAGCCACTATTTTAATTTATCTCAGTTAATGCACTTCAGTTTCCAATACACTAAGGTACTGCAAAGGAATGCAAAAAAAAAGAAATTGTGGAAAGCTATCTTATTTACTGCAAAATCAAAACAACATGTACGTTCTAATCTGTATTTACATAAATGCTTAATGATTTAAAAAGCAAATATTTTACAATAATCAATAAACCTTCAAAGTGTTTACAGTATACTAATTTGAATTCTAAAGCCTAGAGTAGGTAGTATCTCTGCAACGTGTTGGTTTTCGGCATGAAAAATCAGTAAAACCAAAACAAAAATACCTCTACCACCTTAATGAGGGAGTGACTCTAAATACATATTTCGGCAAACTAAGGTGACATCCTCAGTAGAAACTACAAAAAGGAAAAGGGTATTAAACTTGGTATCTCTGCCGAAAGTAATTTAGTACTATTATTTATACTATATATGAATCAGAGGCGAAAGTCGTCCTGTACTAGACGCTATACACAAAAGCCGAAAGTCTTCAAACCACCAACTTTTGGAACGTTATACATGCTCCAACTTGAATCAAAAAAAGAGTAGGTACAATAATTTAATTCAGAAACCATTCTACTGTATCGGCTGTTTCAGTAAGTTGGCTCGCTGCCAGAAACGAAATTCGGAAATTGGGAATGAGTCACAAATTCACATTCTATTGACGTAGACAATAATGTTTTGTCACCTCCAGTTTAACCGTCCTAAGTACAACTGCACCGAATTTGTAATTTTTCGATATTAAAAATTTTAGATTTAATTTTTTCATCCAGAGTGCTTTGAAGTTCTTAAAATCTTCAGTTGCTACTGTAAAAAACATGATAAAAACAAAATCTTGAATTGACAAGTGGTCAACTTCGTAATCTTAAAAGTTTAAGTCTTAATCTCTCGTCTGTATTTTTCCATCACCAATTATGGGATGGGCATAATTGAATACAAGTCTTTCTTGAAAATTATCTACGCCCATCAAATGGGAATTTCATTAAACCCAGTTCCTCATGTGTTTTTTCCTATCAAACATGCCTGTGTTTGTAAATGGACTTCCGTCTATGGAAAGAATTAAAAATGGAAATCCGTTTGTCTCAAAATTCTTTTGCAAAAACCAATTATTACAGTATTCAAGTATTCTAGCATGATCGTCCTGGTAAAGATGCTAAAGTATCTGATATTTGTACGAATGATATCTATGCTTGTGCAAAATCCTCCATTCCGATGAATTACTACTTCAACATTCTAGAGCAATTTCTCTAACTGTTGTTATATTCACTTCTACACAGGCTAAAACATCTACTTCCTTATCTTGGCCTACTATAAAATTTTCATTTCCAGTTTTCACATATTTTCAACTACTTTGGGAAAATACTGACGGATGATGACGATAAAGCTGAGCTGCATCAGTAGAATTTTGTCTATATTCGCCAAAAATAAGTATTATGTATGTAGTAAAATTTACTATTTAGGACAACTAATGCTTAATCAGGACTGTTTATGACGTGTCAATATACGTGTGGGTTTTACTTCCAAGTCATAGATATTTAGACTTCATTACATATCGAATTGTTCATATTGGATTATATTACGTTTTAGCAAAAAATACTTAATAAGCGTTCGATCAGCATATTAATGCAGGGTATCAAAATTTGTTTAATTTTCTTTGTAATAATGTTTACATGACTGAAGAAGCGATGATTATCCACAAAGATAATTAATTTGTTATTTTATTTTGTGTTGATTTTATTTTTTAATTGTTACATTTTTGTCAAGCAAGGTCGTGAATAAAAATTATTATACGTTATACAGAATGTGCATAAGAATTGACCGAAAATAAGTTTCGAAAAATTTCAAATGGAATCTAGCTGATTATTATTTAACATTAAAAATAAGCGGGATTTACTGTTAAGTTCCCAATACCTATCTGTAGGAGTTTATTACGAAGAAAAGTATTTTCTTATATTTTAAAAAATGTATCAAGTTAGCCATGGCCGAGATGACATGAAAACAATTACAATAGAACTGTCAATACTGTGTAAACGAAAATGCCAGCGCGTTGACAATTCAAAAATATAAAAATATGCAATGTTCCACTTAAAATCAGAAAGTTGCTTGTCATTTCTAATATCACCGAAAGTATTAGACTTGGGTCGGTTAGACTAGATCGAGAATAGTATACTACCAACATTGCAGATTTTTTTCCGGAGAATAGTTTTCCTGCACAGAGTGAATTATAAGAAATTCGTTACTACCTATGCATTTTTTTTCTTTAAATACGAGTATTCTGTTTTTACTAACCGCATTGTTTAATGTGCTGAAATTAAAACTCTAAATTAATTATCGAAGTAAAATCTGTAGTTATGTTCGAATATAATAACGAGTAAACGTTTTAAAACAAATTAAATTTTATTTAATATATTCCCTTGTTCTGTTACAAATGTTCAAATGACAGTAAGTTTTATACATATGTGTACACCTATATTTTTAAATTCCGTTTACTTCGTTGTATTTCAGCAGGAAATCGCAGAACGTAGAAAGCAGAATTTTAAGCACCACGAAACAATATCGTCCTGTACAGCCAAACTCAAGTAGAAAAAAGGATAAATGCTTTTTTCCTGCTGCAAGGCGAGCGATCTATTTGTCGCTGCCTGAAGACTTTCAAAGACGTGAATGAAAGGAACGTAATAGCGAGCAGGATGCTTTGCCATCCCAGATCAAAAGACTACACAATTAAAGTCATCGGGCGAAACACTTCCAGTCTCTCAAATTCAAGTGCGCCCCTACACCCTAACAACTACGAGACTTGACTGGAAACTTCGCCTTAGATAGTTCCGAGCGCGATTCTCTTTTAGAAAGTCATTTTTTTCTCTGTTTTATGTTTCAGCCAGCTTGTATTATTTCTTTATTTACGTACAGGGTTATCATAAATTTTACGGTGTAGCCGCTGCCTACGTACCAAGGCTAAATTAAAGATTTGTTAATTTTTATACACCTTCGATTTTATAAATCATAATATCTACACTCCCTATGATTTGAACAATTAACTATCATCTAGTTCGCGGGATTAGAACAATTAATGTCACACGTGCTTAAGAAAGGCTATAAATAAATCTGACAAAAAATTTTATATCTCCTTTTAGAATAAAATCATTTCCTGAATTAAGGGTCATAATACTGTAATATGCGTAGCATTCAGAAATAATGTGAGAAGCTATTTGCTCCTCTTGGTTCCTCTCTGTAGACTCCCATTATGTGTAGATGTTTCCTTAGATTGCCATGTCCAGTAAGTAAGATACTGGTTAAGTTAAGTGTGTTTTATGTAGTTGTTTGTCTATTTTTTGTTCGCTTGTTTATATACATTAGTTTACTTATTTTATTTTGTGTATTTTTATATTTACTAGTTTTATCTTTACTTTATTTTTGACTTGACTATTGTACATTTACTACATGCCAAATCTTTTTAATGACATTATCTGTAATGGTTTGTATTACAAATACATATATAAATAAATAAATAAAAGCAGACACGTCATCAGCCTAATCTGCGTTCTGCCAAGGGACAGTATGCCAACTGTCAAATATTTTGATGGTTTCCTCATCACCTGTTTGCTGTGTTTCTGTCCTGCTACATGATGCCAGTATTTCTGGTCTTGTCCAATCACCCACTCAGTTACCGCACCACGCGCAGCAGCTTTTTAACGAAAGCTGGATCAGGTCCAATGATGGTCATTTCGGAACCCTTCCTTGTTAGCTGGTCCGCCCGGTCATTGCCTGCAACCCTTGTTCCGGCACACGCATTAGCTTGACTGTATTGTGTTTCGACAGGTTTTGAAGGCCTTGCAGACAGTTCCATACCAGCCTGGAAGATATCCGATAAGATGCTTTGACAATATTTTTCTTTACTAACTTTAGTTACTTTAGGTCTATTAGAATCTTCTGCTTTTTAAACTTCAATTGTCATTTTGTGTAGTAGGTTGGATTGAAAGTTAGGGCACTGTGGGACGGCATTTACCCATCCATGTTGTTGAGGATACTAATAAGCAAGAACGATTTCCACTAAGAAAACTTTAATAGTTTTTATGTACCGTATGAATTACCTAGTCATAGCGACGAATTAAAATAATTTCTGAATGAAAAGTCTTTTTGCTGAAGGCATTTCTCGCGCTACCGGACCGCTACAATAAAATAAAATAAGAAATACATTTGTGTTGTCTGAGATATTTTTGAATAAAGTACACACAGTGGTCCAACATTACAACTAGTCCAAGTACAGAATTAACGAGTAATTTGTTTCTTATATCATCTTAAGGCTAAACAAATGAACTTGTAGAAGTTTCTTGCAATTGCGGAGCTTCGCATCGTTCTAGCTTTGCATTTCACATGCACAATGCTCTGCTTTAAGCACGCACTCTTGCAGAATTAGCTGGAAGGGTTTGCTTCATTTGAGTCGTCGTGGGACTCTTGTTTGATGTAATAATTGGGTGGCCTGTGCGTTAATTTCTTAGATCAGACTTCAATTCTGAATTGTTTCATATTATTATGTACATACATATGTAAATACTACTCTAGACGCAGTACTGTCTACATCACCTTAGCTTTGCTTATTTTACGTATGTATATAATTTTCAATGTATTAGGATTTCATGATTTAATGCAATAACACATACATGTATTGTGGAAATTACAATTACATTCATTTTGTCTGTAATACCCATGTAATGATTTTTTCAATTTCAAGAACCCAGCTTTTTTTCTCATAATTTTCAATATTACACAGTTCCATAAATCAAGCTATCAGTTCGACCGCAAGCGATGTCACAGAGATCCATACTAAGGAGTTTCTGACAACTCATATCAAATAAAATCATCAACTAAGCCAATGCGACGTTCCCCAACAAGTACTTCTTTTCTATTTTCATTGATCAAGCGAGCTTAGAGGTAATTCTCCTTAGCTTTTCACATATTCCCATTCTTTTTATTTATGTTAGTTATGCTTTCTTTGTAATAAATAGGACATTAAATGGGGAAGCTTTTAACAATCACGATTCGGATAGTACATACATACATATAAACGCAACTTCCTGAAGTATGTAACTACCTCTCCGTAACTTAATATTTTTAGCTATAACTGCAGGCGAATTTACGATGCAATCTATTCGCATGTGCTAATAGGGTAGCAAATCAAAGAGAATGATTTTACGATTTCCGCCCTATACTAACTGCTGTAGACTGATATGAAGTGTGACTATAGATGTATGTATAATCCCTATTTAATTTTTTATTTACTCTTTAAAGTAGTACCTCTTAGTTCTACTGCTACGGTTAATTTCCTGGAGTAGAAAAATAATATTTATAATCTAAGTAACGGCTTCCTGCTCGTTTCCGATTAAAAGAAATAAGATAATTGCAAATTTGTATCCAAGACGGTTTATAACGGCACAAGACAAATTACATATTGTCTTATTCGTCACAGTTCATTATTCTCAATCGAATAGTCCCGCGAGCATCTTATATGTATTTACAACAGAGTGATTTTTGGAAATGCCTTCAAGTGATTTCAAATGCAACAAATCATTGTTTGACCAGCGTATACCACCCTAATTCCATTCCTAGATACGAACTAAATTGCACTGAATTTAATAATGGAGAATCCGGTAATAGTTTTGTAAATTATGTATTGAATTTACAGCGCAATTCCCTGTAGTTGCGTTATATACCGTGTTACCCGAGGGCGGTATTTTAATGACAACTATAATTTTACGATTACGGGGAATTACGGCATTGTGCAGTTGGTAGCGATTATTTACTAGGTTTATATGAAGCGGATGTTAGAAATTCACTGGAGGTATAAGTAGGTTTAGGTGGTATATATGTCTTATAAAATATATCATCAAAGTTTTTTCTGCATATTTAGATCATTATCGTCCTGCTTAAAGTATGAACTAATTTAAAACAGAAAGAAAACCAATATTCCATAAATTGCTATGCTGAAAAATTACATATTCAATAACTACAATAATAAGAATAGCTTTATTTTTTTTTGTTTAATAAAAATTCATTAGAATATTAGGGTTTCTTCATGTCAAAGACGTTATGGGTGTACACTGGCTGATAATCAAGATGACCGCCAGTCACGGTCTAAATGTTTCATATATAATGATCAAGGTTGTTTTGTGTCGCCGTGCAAAAGCATGAACGACTGCTTTCTTGTAAATGAAAAACACCGAACTTCACTTAATCACTAAACTAGCTAACACATATAAAAACAACAATAACAAAATAGCTTAAGATTTGAAACGTTGAGTAACTGCGTTGGATTTAATATGTTGATACTAT